>CAUYRT010027611.1:0-71006 GCA_963574885.1 Lepilemur ruficaudatus | reverse complement strand
TTTAGTTGGCCAATTAATTTCTTTCTATTATTAGTAGAGACGGGGTCTCGCTCTTGCTCAGGCTGGTTTCAAACTCCTGACCTTGAGCAATCCGCCCGCCTTGGCCTCCCAGAGTGCTAGGATTACAGGCGTGAGCCACCGCGCTCGGCCTAGATTAACTCTTAAAAACAGTTTCATATAACTTTATGTAGGGCAATACATAATGTGTTCTCAGTTTCATAACCAACCTAGAATTTCTTTTTCTTTCTTTTTTTTTACACATCATGAGAAGAGAGAAATAACCTAGAATTTCTTTACAAAATAGCAATTCTAAAATCTATTTTTCAAGTCCAAGTTATAATGGTATTTCAATATCACTGACTTGAAAAAGACCAGTGCCTTTTCTATTGTAACTCAGGCCTGATTTCAATATGCACTTTCATTGACTAATTTTACTTTAGGTATAGGAAATACTTTGCAGTAATGACCCACCCTCTCTCCCTAAGCAAGACTGTTGTAACAAGGAAGGTGTCTATGTGGAGAACTCACTTGGGTGAGTGGGAGGGAAGAGAGTAGTGGTGGGTATAAGTCACCCCAGAACAGAAATGGAATATGTGAAAGAAAGCAGCCCTCCACCAGTCAGTGATTCATTTGGGCTAATAAAGCTCCAAAATGTTAACATATCTTCCTATCTTTCCACAACACTTACCCTCTTTTCTTTTCAGTAATTCTGTAATTTTTCTAATCCCTTATTTATTTTTTAATCTTTAAAGCAAATTTGTGAATGCTCAATTTATACTGAATATTTTATTTCAATGTAGTGGGATAGCAAAATGCACTTCACTATTTTAAAAATGGTTACGATTGGTAATAAATGTTTGCAAAATGAAGTTAAATGATCAAATAAGTGTAAAATACTATTTGAAGACAAGGATAAATGAGAAACATACATGTTAGTAAAAAACAAAATAGGACTGGAATAATACACAGAGTAAATAATTTTATTCCATCACACAGAAATACACAATGATTACTTTTTATCTTTGATGGAATCCCAATATAATAAAATAAAAATTTTTCCCATTGATACTTAATATACAACCAAGCAATCATATATTTAATAGTAACAAAAACACTTGAAGTACTTATGGGAAAAAAATTCACACAACGTTATTTATCTCCAAGTGACATTTGCGTGAACTCACCACTGCTACCATTTCTGCTGCTGTTCCTCTTGAACATCTGATTATAGGAACAGCACCTATTTTGACAATAAATGTTAGCAAGGATCTTGACCCTTATTAACTAAAATAGATACTTATGAAATATATTAACATCAAGAAAACCCAGATACAATAGATGCATATAATTTCAGACTATGCATATAAAAGGATGTATAATCTCAAGAGTAAAAGCAAGGTTTCAGAAATGAATCTTTGCATTAATAAAGAAAATATTCAGGAGTTAGCAGAGAACTATTGTTATATAGAGCTGATCAATCAGTGTGACCAAATTTTTTCAATGTATTGACTAAATCAGCTTTTTGACTCCCTACATGTTGTTTCAAAGAATAAGCTTACTCTCTACTTATAGGACTCACTTTAATTTGAATTAAAAGAATGAAAAGAATTTAGCTAATTTAGCAGTTTGGGATTACTGTTTTTCATTTTACAAATTAACAGTAAAGAATTATAGTATTTTAAAAAAATACTAATTTAAAAGATAATAGAAAACACATTCTTCACAATAATGTGAAATATTCCTAAGTTAGCCTCAATTCATTATCAAACCAACTTATTGGATCTCTAAATTTCTTTAAAACTCCAATAAGTTTTATAAAAGGCTGAAACCATAATAGAAGAAATCCAATGACACTGACAATCTCACAAAACAAACTGAGAACACTGTAATCTTTATATGCTGAAATTGTCATATTTTGCTTTATTTATTTTTTGAGACAGGGTTTTGCTGTGTTGCCTGGGCTAGAGTACAAGTGACGCAATCATAACTGCAATTCAAACTCCTGGGCTCAAGTGATTCTCCATCCTCAGCCTCCCTAGTAGCTGGAACTACAGGCATTGGCCCCACACCCAGCTAATTTAAAAAAAAAATACTTTGTAGAGACAAGGTCTTGATATTTTGTTCAAGCTGGTTTTGAACTCTTGAGCTCAAGCTATCCTCCTGCCTCAGCCTCCCAAAGTGCTGGGATTACATGCAAGAGCCACTGTACCTAGCCTGCATTTCAGATTCTATAGAAAAGCAAACTAAGTCAACTGCAAAAGTAAAATATGGAATATTAGCAAACTTTTCAAAACTGTGTTTCTTCTGATGACAAAAGTTATATATGCTTGTCATAAAAAAAGTGAAATAATATTAGAAATGACCAAGTTAACCCTCTTGATTCCAGTCCCCCAAAATGATCTCCATTAAGAATTAGGAATGGATGCTTTCAAGTTGTTTTCTACATAAAGTCTAGTAAGTGTGTATATATATAAAAAACAAAAATAGAATATTATACATACTGTTCTGAAACCGTTTTTCCATTTAACAATTTAGTGTTGGCATCCTTCTATGTCAGATTGGCAGTAATTTCAATTTCTCCTTTGAAAAAAAATCACCTTCCGCTACTCTAAACATAGTAAAGGGGCTCTAATGCTTCAGTGGTCTTTGTATGTTCCTTTTTCAATCTACCTTTACTTTGAAAATATAGCTATCACCAATAAAAAATAACCTTAATGTCCAAAATAACCCTAGCATTTGACAAAATCACGAAGATTGTATGCAATGACAAAATAGAAAGGTAATGTCTGTTTAACGACTAAAAGTTGTATAGGTGTGCATTCTTTGAAATAAACCTACTGCCCATTTGAGGGCAGTGAGAACAGTTCAAAGTAGGCAGAAACTGGAGGGGGATAAAACTCTTAAAAGAAGGGAGCCATAGTGTAAGGAGAGATAATATTTTAAACCAACTTTTCTCCTGAGAGTAGTTTGCACTTTGCATGGCACACAGGAGAAAGAGCTCAAGCAGAAAACAGGAGACTTACTGACGTGAAGAACCAAAGATTGGAGTTAGGGCTGGAAATAAAAGAAAGAAGAAATTCCTGAAAGGAAGGAGCCCCCAAATTTGCATATAAATTCTCCTCAGACATTTGTCTAAATCCTAACCCAGGCATGGTATCTCTGAATTTTTTCATTTGTGAAATGGAGACAGATCTTATTAATCTTCTGGGAGGATCATTTTAACTAAAAGGTTTTAAGTGTCCACAAAATTAAAATTGTAATTAGGTTTCTACATTGATCTATTAATAACAGTAAGACATAAAGTCATGTATTAGATATTAAACTAAACACAATGTAGCTATAAGTAATTTTAGATGGCCTAAAGAAATGTTTTCTCTAGCCTGGGCAACAGAGCAACACTCTGTTTAAAAAAAAAAAAAGTTTTAAATTTTGAGAGAATAGGTAGATTAGTATCAATATTACATGTAAATTTAGTGTTTTCTGGAGTCTTTGGGATTTAGAATTAATAATTACCAAGCATATATTTCTTTACTTAGAAGTATTTGATTTTTCATAATGAAATATTAAAAGAAATTGCTGGGAACATAAGTCACCACCAAAGCATTCAAACAATATATTAGAAAGTTACAATTACCAAAGACATCTAAAAAGACAACTCAATAGATTTGCTAAATGCTAACTCAAGAGGAATAACTACATCAAGTTATTATAAGAGTTATGTTTTTATATACTGTTGAATGTATATTTTACTACAACTCTGGAGAGCCTCTAGAGATCAAGATAGGTGAAAAAAGATTACATTAGAGTGTAATACACTATAAAGAGTTGATAAATAATTAATCCACTCTGAAGAAATAGCCAGAAAGATTTGAAAACTTACCTAGTGTAACAAAAAAGCAGAAGAGGCTGTCAACAATGGTGTCCATAACAGTTTCCATTTCCGTGTCTGTGATGTCTGGTCTGTTAATGGCTAAAATGACATAAATAAAGAAGGGAAAAAACCCAAATTTATGCCTTATCTTTATGACACTTCTAAAATTATTACTAAATTTGTAATCAATATGCAGTTTGACAACATTTATAATACTCAAGTGAAATTTTCTGCTTTAAACTTTTTTTAGCAAACAAGAATTTGTTAAAAATTACACTACCTCAAAAAAAAAAAGAAAGAAAAATCACAACAAACCACCTCAATATCATATATTGGGAGAGTAGCAATAAGAAAAACAACCCCAATATATAGACTACAAAAAATTTTTGTAGAGCAAACAGAAAAATATTACATTACATATTTTATTCATAAACACTAGGTGGCCTCAAGAAACTATTGATTCTGTTACCCAAGTACTGCCAGAAAAGAACAATGCAAATTAATTCTGGCAAAACTGACATCACGTATCATTTTCTTTATAATAAGTTATATGAATTTCTTTTCTAATCTACAAGACTGTATATAAGTAGTTCCCAAGCTTTAGTGGGTATAAGAATCACCTTGAGAATATGGGGAAGAAATGAAGTTTCTCTGGAAGCTTTTAAAATTAAAGATATTTAGCCCTTTCCTCTAGGGATTCAATTCAACAGATTTGGGATAATTCTAAGAAATCTGCCAATTTGAAGTACTTCAGGTGATTCTAATGTAGATAGTCCTTGGGGTTATACTTTAAGAAACATTGCTGTCCTTGACAGACAAAGATGTTGACTTATTTATCTTCTCTCTTACAGTATCTTGGCCCAGTGTCTGACAAAGTAGATGCTCAATAAATATATGTTGGAAAGAATGACTGAACTAAAATATTATCTATTAGTACATAGTATTTTAAATTTCCCAATATCCTATATGTGAAAACAAATATCAAATTTAATGCAACTTGTGATTAGCTTAAGAAGAAAGCAGAATTGGATATAACAAAGTATCTAAAGAAAGCGTGGTCCACCCAGAGAACATATTAGAGGTCACTAAATATGAAATGTCTGATTTTGAATCAAAAGTGCAGTTTATTATATCTCAAACAAAAAGCAATACAATTAATCAAAGTATGTGTCTAAATTATCAACACAGTTTTGACATCTTAACAGTAGTTTGCTTATGTCAGCAGCAAAGAAGCCTGGTAAGCAAGTAGCGATGAAATCGTGAAAGGCGTTTTCCACAGCTTGTTGACAATTAAGTATTTTTCCTTGCAAGAAGTGGTCCAAAGCCTGGAAGAAGTGGTAGTCAGTTGGTGGAAGGTCTGGTGAATACAGTGGATGACAGAGAGTTTTCAAGTCTAGCTTCTATAGTTTGAGAAGCGTTGTTTTTTGTGACACGTGGTCTTGCAAGAGGATTGGCCAGTCTCTATGGAACAATCTTGATTGCTTGATCGCAAATATCCTCATCATTGCATCAAAATTGGTTGCAGTAGACATCCACTATAATGGATTGACCAGGTTTTATAAAGCTGTAGTGGATAATACCAGCACTGGACCACCAAACAGACACCATTAGCTTTTTTTAATGAATATTCTGTTTTGGACTGTGTTTTGGCACTTCATCATTATTCAACCATTGTGCCGAATGCTTGCTAAGGGTCAAAAAGAATCAATTTTTCATCACATGTAATAACATGGTGCAGAAATGGTTCGCCTTTATGCTGTGACAGCAAAGAAAAGCAAGCTTTGAGATGACTTCTCTTCTGATGCTCATTTAATTCATGAAGTACCCATCTATCCAGCTTCTTTACCTTGCTGATTTGTTTCAAATGGTCCAATCTTGTTGGAATAGTAATGTCAAACTTTGCTGCTAATTCACACAGAGGTTGAGATGGATTCGCTTCCACTACAGGTTTCAGCTCATCATTATCCACCTTGGTCTCAGGTCACCCACATGGCTCATTTTCAAGATTAAAATCACCAAAACGGAACTTCTCAAACCATCAACGTACTATGTGTTTGTTAGCCACATCCTTCCCACACACTTTGTAATATTTCGAGCTATCTGTATTGCATTGGTTTCATGATGGAACCCATATTCAAAAATAACATGAATTTTTGACTCATTCATGGTTTCACAAAAATTGTTCTAAAAAAAATCTAAAAGATAATCACAAGCCAAAATGTGTGTTTGAAAGTATGAGGCTGTATCTTCTCAATTAAAAACAAACAAACAAACAAGAAGTGTCAAAATGAAATGTCAGAGGTATCAACTGTCAAACTTAGTACTTAAGGAAATCGGACATTCCATACTTAATAACCTAATATAAAGAATTCAATCAAGCAACATAGAATCTGGATCAAGGAAATGTGCTGTTACTTGGGTGTTGCAGACTACCGTCTATCTGAATCAGATAAAAGAAATGGTATAAGGATACAATGTGAATCCAGGGGACTTCAATTTAGGGAAACATATACCCAGTTCATTTTCTCAATCACTGGCACAGTTAATTTTGTAGGGACTTAAAACCTTTTAGTTAAATCACTGGCACATTTCGTCATTCACTGGGACTGGCAAAATCTATATGAAAGCCTCCAGACCTTCAGTCCTAGACTCTAGTTCCACATCTCTGAATGAGCTGTATTTGATGAAATGAAACAGTTATAAACTGCCCATCAACAGTTACAACTCAACCTGAGATAACAACCTGCGTTGTCTAAGACAGTAACCTAAGTCTGAGATGATAAATCTGCTTCCTTTATTGGATAAGTTTCCCATCCATGAAAAATTTAGAATTGAAAAGATAGGGGATGCAGATCAAACCCACGGTATTAATACATATGATTTATGTTTAGGAAACTCTGTTTAAGATTATTAAAGCATTTGTAATGTTTAAGAGAATTTGGCATATAATCACATCGCAGTAAAGAGCACTATCTTTGGAGTGAGATTGCCTATGTTTAGTAACCTAGCTCTGCCATTTCCTCATCAAGTCACTTAATAGCTATGCCTGTTTTCTCATCTGAAAAATGTAAATAATAAAAAAATTTAATTCACAAAGTTATTCTGAGGAGAAAAAGAGCTTACATTGTAAAGTGCTTAAAACACTGACTGGTATAGAGTAAGCTATTATATTACTACTATTATTATTATTGAGAATCTGGGTGATTAGCCATGTCATTATACTTTAAAATTAGTAATGAATTTCACACTTGTGTTTTTTTTTAAGTTGACAGGTATAAGGAAATTTAGTTAAATTAAAAAGTATTTGAATGTTTAATGAATTTTAGACTCATTATAAATTTAATTATTTTTAAAGAATTATTTAAATATTTGGGCAGGTTTTGCTTGTTAGAGAAGTAATTTGCCTGGTCTGATATGTGAAGTATGATATTTACTTAAGAAAAGAAAACTTAAAATATTAAATTTATTAACGCAATTTAAAATGTTTAAGGGAACTTAAACTATGTTTTCTGATTACACTTGTTAAATGAGACTGATTAGGAGAATATAGCCTGTCCCATCTGAGTTAACTGATCAAAGAAAAAGAAAAGGTGCTTTTATTTTATCAGATTTATACACAGTATAACAAAATTAATAAATTTAACTTAAAGGTTTAAGAAAAACTAGGTTTTAAGTAACTTATAAATAAATTACTAATTCATTTAAAACTCAATTAATTGTAAATAGATTTTTGTGCATAATAACCACTGTCAAAAATCTCTTGCATGGACAATTCAGAACATACTTACGCCTTTTTAAGGATTTTGTTTAATTTCAGTAAGAAAGCATTCTATAGAGCTCAATGAAACCAAAACATTCATGTTCTCTTCTATCAGAGAGCTTCCCATCTGGTCCAGTGTTTTATATTTGTACAAGGGCAAAGTAATAGATAATTAATTTGAATCCTGCTACTAAAAACATTGTCTAACTTGCCATGAGTGAATCATTTATGCAAGGTGCTATGGGGGCACCTAAAAGTTTAGAGAATTGGTATGTGATTGAACTTATAAAACAGGTTTATTTAATGCTAGCTATAGGTGAAAGAATTCAGTCTCAGACTTGCTTTCTTTGTGTGTTTTAAAAAATCTTTTACAGCACTATTGCTATAAATAAAGCTGGTTTTGGAGTCCACTAAACATGTTACTATTTTTTTCTTACAGTATATCATTCATTTTGTTACCAACGAATTGCGACATTCCTCTTTTTACATACCACGATATGAAACAAGCTCCTTATTTTGATTGCATAATACAAACATATCATCTTCCAAAGTAATAAAATTGAGATACTGATCAAAAACCTAGAAACAAAAGAAAAGGTTTACAAATCAATCTTACCATAAAGCCATATTGAATGTAAATTTAATTTGGTTTAACCTACCATTGGTAAAAAACAGAAAAAATTATAATTACATTCAGTAACTAAAAATTGTACTATGGAGCAGACTGCCTAATTGGGCAAGGATGAGCAGTTAAGAATATTAAAAAGCAAAAAACACAAGACTTTGGGCAATAAATATCAAAGAGGAGAGTAATATTTTCATAAAACAAAATTTAAGCAGATATAAGAATTTAAATTGTAGTTGTGATGAAAATGCATATCAATTTTTAAGAAAAACCTCAATTATAATTTTTATATTCATCTTAATCACACTTTCCTAAGAAAGTCACAATAAAAGTAACTGTTTTTACACCATGAACTTCTATAAATAAAGTGGGAAAAAGTTATGCCAGTTCTTTGGAAGTGCAAATTAGGAGAAAAATTAAGAGAACAAGCTGAAATACACAAAATTTAGTTAAACAAATTGAAAACTGTTCCTATTATTTTATGTAAAATTAATGATAAATTTTGAGCAAGAACATTAAGGCATAAACTTCAAAAGTAATCAGAGGCCAGGTGCAGTAGTTCATGCCTATAAACCCAGTACTTTGGGAGGCCAAGGTAGGAGAATCACTTGAGGCCAGGAGTTTGAAACTAGCCCCGGCAACACAGAGAGGCTTATTTTTATAAAAAATCAAAGAATGAGCTGGGCGTGGTAGCGAGCACCTGCAGTCCCAGCTACTTTTCCTAAGTAAAAAGAGATCTGGAGATAGTATGGTGACGGTAGTGGCTGTAGAGACTGTAGAGGCTTAGGCAGGCTGCAGTGAACTACGATCAAGCCACTGCACTCCAGCTTGGGTGACAGAGCCAGATCCTGTCTTAAAATAACAACAACAACAACTACTAATCAGAAGTAGTAGTGGACTATATAAATCTAGGAATGAAAACTCTTCAAGTAGAAAAAAGGGGAAATAAATGCATGGTTGTTTGGTCTATTATTTGTCCTATATAATTCCCTAGAATTTTCATTTATGTCTTATCCAAAATCAAGAAGCACAGAGCACAACAGGGATAAAACCAGGAATGTATTTTACAAATTGATTTATAACTGAAGCTGAACTTGACTAAAAAGGCACTATGATGTAGAACTGTTGGCCTGTTGTAAATTCTTTTTCTTTTACAATACGCAATACAGCCTCTTTGCATCCTTTTCCTAAGTAAAAAGAGATCTGGGAATAGTATGGTGATTGTAGTGGTTACACATAAAACAATGTCAACATATTTTCAGTACAATTTATCATAACACAACTGTCAAATGATTTCTGAGTTGAGCAAAAAAGATTATACAACTCCCAGCCCAAAGCAAAATTCATTCTGCTTTTTATTTTTGTCTTTCAAATTCATTAAATACTAAATTCCTTTAGTTTGGTTCATTTTGCCTAGTTCAAGTTGAAGATCATTTACGTTATCAGAACTCTTTCTAAAAGTGTTGAGCCTAAGTATTTCTTAGGTCATTCTGGTCATTTATAAATTAGACACCTACGTCAATTAGCAGGTTTCAGAACACAGTTAAATTTTACATTAACAGCCGGGCGCAGTGGCTCACGCCTGTAATCCTACCACTCTGGGAGGCCGAGGCGGGTGGATTGCTCAAGTTCAGGAGTTCGAAACCAGCCTGAGCAAGAGTGAGACCCCCATCTCTACTAATAATAGAAAGAAATTAATTGGCCAACTAAAAATATATAGAAAAAATTAGCTGGGCATGGTGGCCCATGCTTGTAGTCCCAGCTACTCGGGAGGCTGAGGCAAAAGGATTGCTTGAGCCCAGGAGTTTGAGGTTGCTGTGAGCTAGACTGATGCCACGGCACTCACTCTAGCCTGGGCAACAGAGTGAGACTCTGTCTCTAAAAAAAAAAAAAAAAAAATTTTACATTAACAAAATGTTATCAACTGATCAAAATCTCTTACCTTGGCTACTTGTGTTACTGCACTAGCTGCTAATGCTGCATTTGCAATATCTTCCAGTTTACTTCTTGAAATAGCAGAAATAAAATTTAAATAATATGATTCATAGAGTTGATTTCGAAGGTCCTAAAAGTACAATGAATATTTATTGTTATAGGGTAATATAAAGGAGAACATGAATATAAATCTTTTACATACTGTAAGAGAAAGATTTTGGAGAATGAAATACATACTTAAAAGACAGGTTATATAAATGAAAATTAAAAAAATCCTACAAGAACAAAATTATGAAGAAGCACTGGTTATCAGATGTAACTGAAATATATCTTAATAATTAAAATTATGAAATTATAATTACATTATCAACAAAATCCCATTAATTATAATGTAGCCCAAAACTGCTTTGATATAGTCTATTGGCATTTTTCTTAAAACTACTCAGAAGTGGCTCTCTAATATAATAAAATGCCTGTTATATTTGGAAGACATTACCTTCCTACTGTTTTGGTCATGTGATGACACAACAAATATTTCCTTCACTGCGCACAGACATAATTCCAATTACTAATTCCAGAAGTAATTCTTCTCAATCACATAAAGTAACGGAATTCAAGTTGTGCAAATTCTTAAATCAAATTTATTTATCTTCTTAAACTCTAGGCAAATAGATGTATAATAATCTTAGGAAATCTAAGATGACACTGACTGTAACAGGCACCATCATTTTATGTACCATTAAGGATTAGTCCTGCCAATAAATTTTATGACAATCAATTTTTAAGAAACATCTAATTTCAGAGATGTTAAAATGCGAAAAACTGAGCAGCTGGAGCCTGCATGAGGAAAGCAGCTTAGCAGGGCAGTAATTCAACAAAGGCCAGGAGACTGGTTATGTACGAAGTTTGAGAAAATCAGTAGTATGTTCAGGATATTGGGATACATGCTTTTCACTGTCAGAGAAAGGAGTTATAAATTTGTAAAGGGAAAAAGGAAAAGCTAGAATGAATCCTGTGTTGCTGAACTATAACACTTTTGGGGGTTATCTAGGTAGGTAGGGAGGAGAGAGGGAGAGTTATAAAAATAAATACAGCTGTAAAATTATATGTGTGTGTACATACACATATTTCCTAACTTTGTCCACTGAAAGGACTTAAGAATAGTCACACCCTAGCCACAATGACTATACTTATGCTCTGATCCTGATTTCTAAATACCATTCTCTATAGAAAGTAACCAGGGCTCCTTAGATAAATGGCTGACCTGGCTGGGACAGAGAAAGTACAACACCAGACCATACTGGAATATTTTCTTGTGCCAGAAAGGAAGGAACTGGTCAAAGAATGATGGACACATTTCAAAAGGACACACAAATTCAGCAAGGTTGTAGGATTTAAGATAAATATATAAAAATCAATTGGATTTCTATAAAATTGCAATGAACAATCCTAAAAATAGAATTAAGAAAATAATTCCATTCATAATAGCATTAAAAAAATTAATTTAACAAAAGAAGTACAAAATTTATATTCTAAACATTATTAAAAGAAATTAAAGATTTAAATAAATGGAAGTATGTCTCATGTACATGGATCAGAAAATTTAATATTGTTAAGATGGCAATACTCCCCAAATTTATCTACAGATTTAGTGCAATCCTTATCAGAAGCCCAGGGGTGGCTTCTTTGTAGGCACCAATAAGCTAATCCTAAAATTCATTTAGAAACTCAGGGGAACCAGAAATGCCAGAACAATCTGTAAAAAGAAGTACAAAGTTGGAGGATTCAATTTCCCAATTTCAAAATTTGCTAGCAAGCAAGAGAAATCAAGACTGTGTGGTACAGGCATAAGGAAAGACACAGATAGAGATTAATGGAATAGAACTGAGAGTCCAGAAATAAACCGATGGTCAAGTGATTTTTGGCAAGGCTGCCAAGACCTGACCATTCATCAGGGAAAGAACAGATTCTCCAATAAATAATGCTGGGACAAAAATAAGCCACATGCAAAAGAATGAAGTTGGCTATTCTACTTCCACCATATACAAAAATTAACTCAAAATGGATCAATGACCTGTTAAGAGCCAAACCTATAAAATCCTTAGAAGGAAACATAAGGATTTGGAACAGTTTCTTAAAATATGATGCCAAAACACAAACTCAAGAAAAAAATAGATAAACTGGACTTCATCAAAATTAAAAACTTTCATGCTCCAAAGGACACTATCAAGAGTGTAAAAAGACAACCGACAGAATGGAAGAAAATATTTGCAACTCATATACCCGATCAGGGTCCAGTACCCAGAATATATAAAGGCCTCTAAAAACTCAACAATAAAAAGACAACTCAATTAAAAAATGGGCAAAGAATCTGAACAGACATTTCTCCAAAGATATACAAATTGCCAATAAGCATGGTAAAAGATGCTTATGATCACTAATTATAGAAATGCATATCAAAATTATAATGAGATGCCACTTTACACCCACAGAATGCCTACAATCAAAATGTCAGATAATAAGTATTGGCAAGATCTGGAGAAATTGGAACCCTCATACACTGCTAGTGGGAATAGATGGTGCAACCACTTTGGAAAACAGTCTGTCAGTTACTCAAAAGGTTAAACAGAGTTATCATTTGACCAAGCAATTCCATAACTATGTGTTTATGGACACAAGAGAAATGAAAACATGTCCATACAAAAACTTTTACATGAATATTAAAGGCAGCATTATTAGTAACAGTCAAAATATGGAAATGAAACAAATGTCCAACTGGTAAATGGATAAACAAAACTTGGTACATCTATACAATGAAATATATTCAGCTACAAAAAGGAATAAAATATTGATACATGCTACAATATAGATAAACCTTGAAAACATTACACTAAGAAAGAAGCCAGATACAAAAGACCACATATTACATGATTCCATTCATATGTAATGGCCAGAATAGGCAAATATGTAGAAATAGAAAGTAGCTTAGGGCTGGAAGGGGATGAGGGTGGGTTGGGGATGTAATAATGGGAGAAAAGTTTCTTTTTGAGGTAATGACAATGTTCTAAAATTGACTGTGGTGATGTTGTTAAACTGTGAACATACTAAAAACAAATGAATTGTACACCTGTATACTTTAAATGGGTGAATTGTATAGTATGTCAATTTTATTTCAATAAAACTCCGATTAAAAAAGGAGTAAGAGATTAATAAGTAGTACCTCCTTTAAAAATGGCACTGTTGCCGGGTGCGGCGGCTCACGCCTGTAATCCTAGCACTTTGGGAGGCCGAGGCGGATGGATCGCTCAAGGTCAGGAGTTCAAAACCAGCCTGAGCAAGAGCGAGACCCTATCTCTACTAAAAATGGAAAGAAATTAATTGGCCAACTAAAAATATATAGAAAAAATTAGCCAAGCATGGTGGCACATGCCTGTAGTCCCAGCTACTTGGGAGGCTGAGGCAGAAGGATTGCTTGAGCCCAGGAGTTTGAGGTTGCTGTGAGCTAGGTTGATGCTATGGCACTCTAGCCAGGGCAATACAGTGAGACTCTGTCTCAAAAAAAAAAAAAAAAAAAAATGGCACTGTTGGGTTTATGCAGGATAAAAGAGAAAGCTGGGTATCCAGAAGCTACAGTGGACACAAAATATGCAAACTTCACTAACAATTTAAATAGCAATTTGATTTAACAGTTGATAACAAGATGCTGGGACTTGTGGCAGACACTGTTAGCCATCTATTTTTTCTCTTTTCCTTGCTAAAAGAATCCAGATTTTCTTCCAAGTGGCAATACACTCATCTAAATAGTGACCTTTCCATCCTCTCTTATAGCTACGTTCTACTTATGAGACATAAATGAAAGTTGTCTGAGAGTTTCTGGGAAGGCTTAGCTTTCCTAACCCAAATGAACAGTAAGGACTGGCATAGTCCATTACCCACTTCTTCTTAATGTGAACACAGATGTGATGTCTACAGCTGCAGCTGTCACCTTACATTCATGAAGCAACAAGACAATGAAACCCAACAAACTGAAGAGGATGGATCAAGGAGACAGGCGGAGCCTGGGTTTTTCATTAGCTTATAGTGCTCTGCACCAGCATGGAGCTCCTATTCCCAGCCTTCTTATTATCTCAGAAGACTAAAATCCCCTTTTTAAAGCTAATATAGTAAGGCTTTCTGTTTTTTTAAAGCCAACAGTGTTTACTAGTATAGTAGTCCCCTCTTATCTGCAGGGAATACATTCCAAGACCACTAGTGGATGCCTGAAACTGCAGACAGTACAGAACTCTGTGTTTTTTGCTTTTTCCTATACATATGCAACTATAGTAAAGTTTTACTTATAAATTAGGCACAGTAAAAGATTAACAATAATAATAAAATGTAATAATTAAAACAATATATTGTAATAAACTTATATGGTCTTTTTCTCAAAATACTGTAATATTTTCAGTATTGTAACATATTCAGTATTCAGCACCTAGTTGACCATGGGTAACTAAAACCAAGGAAAGTGAAACTGCAGATAAAGAGGGACTACTGTACAATGCTTCTTTGGCCAAAAAGTTTTAAATCTTTCAAGCTATTTAAAATTCAAAGATAGTCTCAGAGTGGAAAAGTGGGCAAGGGAATTTGTGATTCTTCACACTGAAATTTAAGATTATTTTTGAAAAAAAAAAAATCTGTTTCCAAATTCAAGTCAGGAAATAAGAAACCATATTACCTGGCACATTCTGTCAATATTTTCTTCAGTTGGCATTACAAAGTACACTGCAGGCACATCTGGAATAGGATCTCGATCAGAGTGCAAAAGCCTAGAAGACATAGAGAACATAAAACATTTTTTCTTAGTCACTTATTTAAGAAGATAGTTTAAAACAGTATTTCTCAAACTGGGAGTGCACTATCTCAAGGACAGTGACCAGTGCTCTAACAGCTCTTGCTGCAATTAATCAGTTAGTTATCCCAGCTTTCTCCTTATGTCAGAGTTAATAATATTATTTATTAGTTAAGATCTGAATTTCTCATCAGTTTTTATCTGTTCTGTTTGTATTGTTTCATAAGAGAATACACATGAGAAAATCTAAAGATCTTATAGATTATATCACTTGATAGTTTTCTTTTCTTACAATTCAGGGAAAATTTTCACTCAAATATCCCCATATCAAATCACAAAATCTCCTTACTGTTCCTTGTAAGATTTTACCATGCTTATATCAGGAAATATGAATAACGTTCTATTTCTACAATATTTGTATTTCTCTAGTCATGCTTCTATAATCAAGAAGAGAAAGGAAAGAGGCATATGCTGCCAGTGGGTCCGCATTTACTAACTTCTCCCATCTGTCTAGCTGCTGCTACTGACACTGAGAAGACAACGTGATGGCTGCCATAGGTTGTTTACTGCTTTAATTTGTTTTTTTGCCGCCCTACTCCTCAGTCATCCTTTTTATGTTGGCTGTTCAACCACTATTTCATATTCTGGAAATTTATAATTATTCTTTCCTACAAATTGGCCTAAACCAGTTTGTAGAGTATAAGCAACTGATGCAGTTTTCTCCAGCAAACAGGGAAGCATGGTTAGGGGCAAGATACACAGGAATTCACTCCAGTAGCTGTGTAATCTTTTATTCTCTGGTGGCAGCAGCAACAGGTTAGGGAGAGAGAGTCCTAAACTCTCAAACTGGCCGACTATCCTCACCCCTGAAGGAAGTACTGAGTTAGGCCTCACTTTTGTAGTCACTGTTACTGAGCTATTATGGTTCAGTAGAAAAACAGCACAGAACAAGTGGTCAAGCAATCTGGCCACAGCTCTGCTTTTAACTAGTTATACAATCATGGGACAATCACTTAAGCTTTTTAAACTTTAGTCTTTTCTTTAGTAAATAAAGTATTACTAGTTAAGCACTTATTAAGGTGCCAATGGCAATCAATGCTTATTATTAAACTATAATTTTCAAGGATGACATCAATCTAAACTTCAATATATAAGAATTAACACATTACCAAAGCAAATCTGTGTTTAAGCCTGACATGTTTTTATCAAACATGTCAGAAGCAATATAATCAAACAACCTTAATAGTTAAGACAACACAGAAACACAGATAGCCTCCCATGTGATTAACAGTCATTACTTCATAGTCACTAAAATTTTTCATATTAATGATAAACTAATTTAGATATTTATTTTCTAAAAAAGTAAAGATGGACCCTGACTTACGATGGTTCAACTTAGGATCTTATGACTTTATGATGGTGCAAAACAATACACATTCAGTAGAAACTGTACTTCAAGTACCCATATAACCACTCTGTTTTTAACTTTCCATTTACAGTATTCAATAAATTACATGAGATAGTCAATGGTTTATTATAAAGTTGTCTTTGTGTTAGATGATTTTGGCCAACTGTAGGTAAATGTAAGTGTTCTGAACACATTTAAGGTAGACTAGGCTAAGCTATGATGTCTGTAGGTTAGGTGTATTAAATGCATTTAAAACTTACAATATTTTCAGCTTATGATGGGTTTATCAGGACATAACCCCGTCATAAGGCAAGCAGCATCTGTATATTTAAATTAAAGGAATAAAACAATTTTAGAGCTGGAAGAGACCTTAAGATTACCAATTCTTTTCCTTCACATAGAGAGTAAACCAAGCCTGTAGGAAAAGACACAATGAAGAAAATTTAAATTCTGAATCGTAAAGCCTTGGACTGAAGATTAATTTTTAACCTCAGAAATAAAGCATTGCATAAAGAAGATATAAGGAAAATAAAATATGTTCAGTTCGATATAAATACTGTAAACTAACATTATTTTTCTCTATAAATGTTCCCTAATAATTTGATTTCAGGGCAGCCAAAGAAATTTTTAATAATGTGTTTGAAAATAAATGCCAGTATTTGAAATACGTTAAAACTCACAGATGCAGAGTAATTCCCATGTCTCTCAGTTCCTTCACAGATAGCAGAGGAGAGATTATATCTTGGCCAAATCTGTCATAAATGAGCACCTATTAAAAAAATACCATGTGTTTTTTAAACAACATTATCAGTGAACAACCAATAGAGAACCCATATTAAGACAACCATAGGAGTTAAGAGAATGCTGAAGTAAATTTTAATAAATCATGTATACTGAATTCTTATCCTTGCCACAATTTAATATTTTCCATCATTATTTACTAAAATGTCTATCCAGGTAATAATACATTGTTAAAAGCATTACTACTTAGACTGAAATAAATCAACAACTACATAAATTTCTTCTTATAAAATGTTTTCTTAGGTTAAAAAAATTAGAGACTATAAAGTCTTTATCTTAAGCTATAATACAAGACTTTGAGCATAGAACAAACTCACATTCATTCCCCTACTTTTCTTTCCAGTTCACATATACCTTTTCTAAAAACAGAGCTGTAAAAATTAGCCACTTTCAAAACTAATATATAACAAGCTCCACGACAATAATGAAAATTTAGTAATTTAAGCACCTCAGGTTAATAAGATATTCATCTTAAAAATTAAGTCCCCAAAGAGTATTTGATAGCCATATTATACCAAATGCATTTCCTCACATTCTGAAAGTATTAAAACTGACACTTTAAAGGAGTAGTAAGAACTCCAACTGGGTTTTCTCTCTCAAAATTAGTTAGGTTTAAGGCAAATAAGATTCTCAACTGGTAAGTGTTTTTCACAATTACCTCAAAAATTCTTTATGGAATAAGAAATTGCTAATGAAAAGATGAAACATGCTGTGATAAAAATATGTTTTTCTTGAACGTCAGAATTTCCTTTAAAGAGGCTTAAAATCTTTCTGTTCTAGTAACAAAAGGTTAGATGTTGCAGCTCTCAAAAATCTTTAAATCTCAATACACTGGTATTATTAATCTTGTGATATAAAAGTGATGGGTAGGGAAAGAATTTAACATAAATCTGTACCCAAAAAGTTCTCAAACTATTTAACTCAACAGTTCAATAAAGGCATTAGAAACAAATAAACAAGTATAGTTTATGCAAGAGGCAATAGGATGATGTCCACAAAGAAATAGGAAATAAGGGGAAAATCAAGGAACACTCTGAAGCTTAAACGATGGATTCAGTATGGATGACTTTAATCACCTTTAGAGTTAACCCAAAAGACTTAAAAGGACTCATGAGAGTTTTCAAAACACCCCCAATTCTAACCAAATTGATTTGTTCTTAGTTCTTAGCAGTAAGGAAGTATAAAGTAACTATAAACTACTAAGTTCAAATCGAATCAACTGTAATCTCTTTGGGAAAAAAAAAAAGAGAGAGAATCAGCATGAAGCTTAAAATGAAGAACCCCAAAGAACAGGAATTTTTAAAGGCTCTCTAGCATTCCTAAAAAGAGAAATATTATAGATTACTTTCTAGTTCAATTAACAGTTTTTCTAACAGTTTTGTAGCTTATATTAATATATTAATGAACTGGTATTGTGGTTTACAGATCACTCTCTTATGAGATAGTTAAACCCTCTGAATGTGACTAAGCCAACGCAAGCTTATAAGATCCAAACTCCGGACTTAAAAAGCTAACATCAACCAGAATAAAGACCTAACAGTGAGACTCCACCCAAGAGACGAGGTGGACTCCCTAGATGAATATTACTGTTTATCAACTGTCTCACTTCATAAAATGTTTAAAGATTCATATTAAGATACCATGTTAAATAAAAATAAAATATTCACACATTATAACTTTGTTACTAGTTCAGTATTACAAGAAATTCCCTCCAATTGCCACCAATAAGGGCTGAGAAAAAGGAATTAGGTTCCCATTAAGATAAACTCTTACCTTCCATACTGGTTCTCCAGTGCTATTTTTAACATGAGGCACATTGAAATTCAACATACGCTTCAAAGCCACTGAAAATAAAAATAGTTTTATCAAATATCATTATTTTTTAGGATTTTCTTTTTCCTCCACATTTATTATTTACAACCCTAAAACAAAATGCACATATCAACTCCAGCAAAACTGATTAATCAAATGACTGGATATGTAGAACTAGGTAGGCGTCAGATGGTGTAAAACCATTTCATCAACAGCTAATTGGCATGTGTTTGGGAGATTTCCATCCCTAGATGAAATTGTGGAAAATGTTCAAGAAGAAGCTTTTCTGTTTCTCCTGACAATATTACACTACCTTTTATTTATGTTTTCTTTTTTTTTGAGACAGAGTCTCACTCTGTTGCCTGGGTTAGAGTGCTGTGGCATCAGCCTAGCTCACAGCAATCTCAAACTCCTGGGCTCAAGCGATCCTCCTGCCTTAGCCTTCCGAGTAGCTGAGACTACAGGCATGTGCCACCATGCCAGCTAATTTTTTATATATATATCTATATTTTAGTTGTCCAGCTAATTTCTTTCTATTTTTTTTTAGTAGAGATGGGGTCTCACTCTTGCTCAGGCTGGTCTCGAACTCCTGAGCTCAAACTATCTGCCCACATTGGCCTAGGAATGCTAGGATTACTTGCGTGAGCCACCACGCCTGGCCCACACTACATTTTAAATAGATGCAAAAAGAAATTTCTTTAATCATGAACTTGCAATGGCCTCAATAGATAACTGATGCTGTTGTCTATTCACTGTCTGGCTGAAAACATATTTAAGATCAGCCTTTCTAAAAACAAAATTATCTATGACATTTAATTGGTTCATATACAAAACCTTCACACAACATGTCTATTTTTTAGTTACCTAAGAGCACATTTTACAACCAATTTATCCTGTCAGATTCAGTTAAAAGCCATGTTGCTTAAAATTCTATGTTCCCTGGGAAAAATTAGACTTTCCCACAGATGTTAGATAACTCGTAACTCCAGCCAAGAAAATACACAATTTTGAAAATCACAGCAGTTATAAATAGTAGTTAGGTGATTTAATTTTTAAAAGACTGGCAACTTAAAATTGACTTGATTTTTAAAAACATTTACATCAGGCTTTATTAACTACTGCAGAATAACTCACATTCCAAACTTTTGCCAGAGAACCATATAATTCTAAAATCACCTGGGTACCAATTTATAGCATATTAATTCACTCACTAGAAAAACTTCTATTGAATGCTTATTTGCTGAGGTAGGTGTAATGCTGTAACACCTCTATCATGGAAGAGACTGCAATTCAGAGATATACTGGTATAGTTATGCATGTGTACATACATACATAGTTTTTCGTAAAATGTTAGTACCTAGTGTCTAGCCAATAATACATATTACCAATAATTTACACCTACTTCAGAGGCTCACAGGTGCTACGGTGTTACATAAAACTATGCATAAACAAAAAAACACTTCAGTATTTAAAACTGAAATAGCACAGATGACATGGAGGGTGTTCCAGGATTAACTCTCCCACTGTGCACTAACAACTCTTCTTCCCACCTCTAGGCAATAAAGACAACATCAACCTGACACTCACAGCCCAAGAGAGAGAAAACTTTATTTCTAGGAAAAACTGTTCACACTCTTAACCCATGACAACTTGAAGAACTACAGCCTAGGCTGCACAGGAGCCTCAGGTGTTTAGTGTTCTCTAGAGTTAGGCCTCAGCTAACTGAAAGAGGCCAGTAGCAGCAGATAATACTACATTTGCCTTCTCAACTAAATCTAGGGGAATTTCTCCACCTTTGAGCTTTGGCTAACTTGTTAAAATGTATTTTGATATAGTGGGAAGGACACTGTTCAAACAGAGTATAAGAATGTCATTTTACTTTCTTCAGAGTTTAACTCCCCAAGGCTTAAATCATTGCTTTTAACTGAAAAGACAAACTAGTTTTCCTTATTATCTCTAAACATACTATAGATTGAGCATCTGAAGCCTGAAAATCTGAAATGATCCGAAATCTGAAACTTTTTGAGTGCCAACATGATGCTCAGATTATTGGATTTTGGACGCTCAACCATAATAATGCAAATATTCCAAAATCCAAACCACTTCTGGTCTCGAGCATTTTGGATATGGGATACTCAACCTATCTCCATATTCCTAGACTTGGAATGAGGTTAATGTGTTTTCACCCTTACCTAGAATGTTTTCTTCACTCTCTCACTGAAAAAATATCGTCAACTACATTTACTATTCATTTACTCATTCAACAAGTGTCTAGCGAGTGTTTACCACATGCACTCTCGTTATTGGGGATCTAGCACTGAACAAAACAAACTGAATAAAAATTACCTATTCTCAAATACTTTTCATTCTAGTTGGGGGAGAAAGATAATCAACAAAGAAAAATAAGATTGGGAAAGGGGAAGAGGGAGTTGAGATGTAATTTTAAATAGAGTAATTAGGGAAGGATTCCTGAGAAGGTGATATTTGAGTAACGACCTAAAGGAGGTGAAGGAGTGAGCCACACAGACTATCTCTGAAAGAATATTCTAGAAAGAGGAGACAAATACAAAGGCTAAAAGGCGGGAGCATTCCCGCTGTGTTCAAGGAAAGGGGTGATTTAATAGGGAATGAGGTCAGAAAGTTGTGGGGACCAGATCATTTAAAGCCTTGGCTTTTTCTATAATTAAAATGGGAAGCTGCTGAGCAAACATATGATGTAATCAGTCTGGGTATTGTGTGGAAAAGACTGAAAAGGAATTGGGTTGTAAAAGCAAGGTTATTGCAGAGATTAAGGCAGAAATTCATGGTGAATTGGACCTGGGTGATAGCAATAATAACAGTCAGATCCTGGATATATTCTCAAAGTAGAACTAACTGACAAGATTTACTGACAGATCTGACATGAGATATGAGAGAGAAGTCAAGAGAATTTCAAGGTTTTTGACCAGAGTAACCACAAGGATGAAGTTGCCATTAACTTGGCAACGAAGTTATGGAGTAGACTAAGTTCAGATGGGAGGTCGAGACTAGAGATATAAACTTGGGAATTATCAATAGATAGACAGTACTTAAAGCTAAGAGCTAGATGACATTACTACAGGAGGGAAAATAGTTGATCTGGGACCCTACAATGTTGAGAAGCAGATAAGATGAACAAGAACTTGCAAGGAGAAGGCAAGTGTGAAGGACGTTAACAGAGGTGGAAGCAACAGACTTCTGCCTGTTGAACTGAAGATATGGATAGAGAGGGCAGTAATCCAGGTAACTTTCTCAAAGGAGACAGGTTTTGATATGACCTTTAAAAGATCAATAAAATTTCTTCAGGCATGCAAAGCAACAGATATGCCAGTTAACCTTTACATACATTAGTTTCCTTATCTGTAAAATGGAGATAATAATACATACAAAATCACCTAAAACAGTACCTGGCAATAGTAAATGTTCAATAAATATAAACTATTATCTCATCTACCCAAACTGATTGTAAATTCCTTTGTATCACAGTGTCATGTATCTATCATAGAATATTTGAGGATTCTGAGTTATTTCCCAAAACATTCTTCTTAATAGGCATCTGGGAAATATTTAATTTTGCTTACATAGCACATATAAAGGGATTTACCTTCCTCTGAAAATAAGAGCTCAATTACAGTACTAAGTTGATAAATAATTGATCTAGCACAACCAGTTACTAATGATGTAAAATCTTAATATGATGCTTATTCCTGCAAAAATACAAACGACACTATTAGGTTTTAATATTCTACAAAGTTTCTGCATATAAAAATTTACTCCATGTAAACTTAATTTTTCAAGAAACTCCTTTGTATTGGTATAGAATTTTACTGACATGCTATTTTCTTTAATATGTAGTACGACCTAATTAATTCAGCTTTATTAAGCTATCAGAAACCACATAACTAAAACAAGTGGGATTTTCTGTTTAATTATACAGATAAAATGAATGGCAGGTATTCTCCAAATTTTATTTGGCCTTTCCAAAATTTAAGTTATGCCTGACTTCACCTGATAGGTTATACTAAATTATTTACTGGTAAAAGTAGAACATATGTCAGTATGCTTTGTGTGCCATTACTATATTAAAGTCTATCATTAATTTTTTCTTTAAATGCCAAAGGAAGTAATCAAGTAAAGCCCAAATCCTCTTCTGTAGGTCATATTAATTGTGATCAATTATTTTTCTATTTAGATTTATATGCAAAGAAGCATAATTCAGGAGACAGAATTTCCAAGAATGCACATTCTTGATGGTTTATTTCTATTAGCTCATCAAAATAAACAGTTTGACAACTTTCAAGACAATTAGCTAACAGGTATAAACCAAGTTGTCGGGAGTTTTCAAATAAGGCAAAACTAAAAATATTTAAGATGAAAAAAACCCCACACCAAAACTCAAGGGAAAAAACTGTATCTTTACACATTTCACTGTGTAAGTGGAAGCTATATAAATATGATCTATTTATATAGATGAAGATGAAAGTAATGTTATTTTGAAACACTAATCTGTCAAACAATTACAGTGAGAAAGCTATTAATTCATTCTTCAGTCCTTTCCAGTAAGCTGAAGGAGGAATCTTTATCACCAGGCATTTTTCTGCAGGTACTCTCAAAAGACCGGTCTGCAGTAGAGAAAAGGCACAAAGTAAGCCACTCTGAAATTATCTAAATTTTGTAATTATGGTGGAAGTGCCGGAAAATGGAGTTGTTTCACAATTAAAACGGGGAGAACTGAATTACACAGAGAAACAAACCCGAAGACTTCATAGGTAGCAATATAGAAAATACCAGCTGCCAGATATTATCGTGATGGCCTTCTGAGGCCCAGGAGGAAGGAGACGAGCAGGACCAAAGCAACTGGCCCACCCCTGAAGCCCCTTCTCCTGTACCACAGGTGCGGGGCCGAGTCCTCAAGCTAATATATCTCTTCCCTAGGAACTCAAAAGGAGGGGCTCTTGATGTTCTAGGGGCTGGATTAAACTCTTGGAGGTCGGTCTGTGAGCAACACGCACCACGACCGAGTGAGGGCGACAAGCAGAGGAAGAGGATGTCGCCATGGCAGGCACGAAACTGCAGGGAGAAGAGAGAAGTCGGTACCTGTCTGTCTCTCCCGGATACTGGCTGCCGCCGCCGCCATCTTGACTCCAACCATCCACTGCCCAGCAGGCGAGCGGAGCCCGAAGATGACGTGGCCGCCCTTACCGCCCCGGAAGCAAAGCCGGGGGGCGGGGCCGAAGGAAGTGCTTAGGGACCTGGCCCGGCCCCACCCCTTCCAAAAAGGCCCTCCCACGCCCTCCTCTCTCCGGGTAGAACTTTGAGCCTCAGTGGTCTGTGTACTGTTTTCAGCGGCCGAATACTGTAATGCTTTTTATCACATTCTCTCAAATGGTAGCTACCTTAAGTTAAACTCTTAAGGTAGGAGCGTGGTGTAGTGCTAAAAACGTATTAATTACTGAACTGTTAGCTTGGTCATTACCGAGTGACAATACTCGGGTATAAGGATGACAGGACTATATAGTAAATGAAGCACCTGAAACAAAGTAGGCAGTTTTCTAGTGCAGCAGCAGTCTCACCTGTGCTCCCTTTTCCAGGGAAACAGCTTCGGGGCACTACTCTAATCTGGCAGATTTCTCAATCTAATCTCTTAGGCAAAATGGTGTAGCTTCATGGTGGTGTTTTCCCTGGATGGGCGCAGGAACCAGGAACGTACAAAATGACCAACTGGTTTTTCCTCCTTCCTTGTAGTAATTGTAAAATCACAAAACATTGCTTTGAGGGGAAATCGGGTAGTAGTGCTGGTGTTTTGATGTACACTTGAAGCCATGGGATCACAAAACGTATCCGATATTGATAATTTCTAATTTAATCCATAGATTTTATTGGATGTCAAATATGCATACACAATGACAACTCACTTCTTGTATGTTCAACAGAGTTTACTGGTGACGTTGCTTAGCTGTTGAATGTTAATTCTGAAGTTGCACCAAACTCTGAAATGAAACCAGACTCTGCCTCAAAAACTTTAAAAATTATATAAATCAAATGAACTAAGTTATCCTAACAGTTACATAAAAAACAAGATTATATTCTATAATACACTAGCTTCTATACTTCTTAAATAAAAGCTGTTATTTTTGTGAAATTTAAAACAGGTTATCATATTTTTAACTATTAGAAAATTATTTTAGCTATTAAGAAATGCCTTAGCATTGAGCCTACATTTTTTACCTTTAAGAACTACATTATCTCTCATTTTTATAGCTACTTGGCATAATCATTAAAAAATTAACTGGGGCGTCCTGGTTGCTGGCTCACGCCTGTAGTCTGAGCACTCTGGGAGGCTGAGGTGGGAGGACCGCTGAGGTCAGGAGCTGGAGACCAGCCTGAGCAAGAGGGAGACACCGTCTCTAATAAAATTAGAAAAAATTAGCCTGGTGTGTTAACACACACCTGTATTCCCAGTTCCTGGGGAGGCTGAGTCAGGAGGATCGCTTTAGCCCAGGAGCTTGAGGTTGCAGTGAGCTATGATGACGCCATTGCACTCTACCCAGGGCAACAGGAGACTGTCTCAAAAAAAAAAAAAAAAAGAAAAAGAAAAAGAAATTAATTAACTGGGGCCAGTGCAGTGGCTTGCCCATGTAAT
The DNA here is from genome assembly GCA_963574885.1 of Lepilemur ruficaudatus. Lineage (NCBI taxonomy): Eukaryota > Metazoa > Chordata > Mammalia > Primates > Lepilemuridae > Lepilemur > Lepilemur ruficaudatus. Next base: position 45,302 of record CAUYRT010027611.1, on the reverse strand, counting down.
TCCAACACTTTGGGTGATTGAGGCAGAAGGATCACTTGAGGCCAGGAGCTAGAGACCAGCCTGTACAACACAGCCAGAACCCCGTCTCTACCAAAAAAAAAAAAAAAAAAAAAAATCGCCTAGTGTGGTAGCATGCCTGTCCCACCTACTATGAGGCAGAGGTGGGAGGATTGGTTGAGCCCAGGATACAGTGAGCTATGATCAGGCCAGGCAACAAGGCAAGGCCCTGTCTCTTAAAAAAAAAAGGAAAAAAACAAGAAGAAAATAAATTAACTGCAGTATTTATTGTTTTCTTTAGTACTACGACTAATATTTTGAAGGAATTTCCAATGATCTAAGTGTGTTCCAACTAAAAAGAAGTGACAGTTTCTGCCCTATGGGAGAGTTTTACTTCATTCCATAGTCTCCATGTAATATAAAATATCTTAGAGCCCAATCTTGGTTCATTTGGGGTATTTCCACGTTCAAATGCAAATTAAATGCAATACTATGATATGAGCCATATTAATATAAAAGACTAAGAGAATTTCAACATTTATGTACAGTATATACGAATGAAATGATTAAAAACTGTCCTGACCAAGGTGTGCACAATAAATTTATAGAAAAATATAACCTATCTCAGAAGAACAGTAACAGTAGACAAATAGTCCTTGAAAGGCTGAGACTAAGGTATTTGTTTTATATTATTAGAATCAGAAAGAAAGTAATCTATGACTTCAGGGTATTAATTAACAATTTACTATCGCTATTTGGCTCTACCAGATTTTTGGCTTAAATTATTTATTTTGGCAAGCATTTTATATTAATAGTTTGTTTTTTTTTTTTGAGACAGAGTCTCACTGTGTTGCCCTGGCTAGAGTGCTGTGGCGTCAGCCCAGCTCACAGCAACCTCTAACTCCTGGGCTCAAGCGATCCTCCTGCCTCAGCCTCCCAAGTAGCTGGGACTACAGGCATGCGCCACCATACCCGGCTATATATTCATAGTTTTAACACAGAACTCATTTCTACAGGTTCCTGGGTGTCAGTCAAAAACTACTTACAGGATCTCTCAAATGTGGAGAGTAAAGGATCTTGTATATTTCTCAGTTTTGTGAGAATCTTAATCTTGTTAAATCCCAACAAATTATTTTGCTTATATAAGCACTTCACATTTTGTGGCAGAAACATATTTATTTAGAAAACAGCATTATAAAGGCCATGCTTTTTTGTTATGTTATGTCTGGCAGTCTTGAAAAAAGGGAAAAATAGGTTGACAAACTATCACCTAGCCTAATACCTGATATACAGTAGGTATTGAAATATGTTTAGGAATTGGAAACGGTAACAGTGAAAATCACAACTTGAAAATTGAGTCTTTTCAAGGCAATTCAAATTTTCCTAAACTACAGGTAATACATATTCAAGTAATTCATAATTAAATGTGTTTTTATGCTTTCTATTGCATTACTTGAAGCATAAAAACTAGTTTAATAGCTTATCGTGAAAGCAACGATGAAATACATGATAATTACCATATAAATGAATTATTTGTTTATAAATAGAATCTTATTCTGATGATTTCTTATGTCTGAATGCTAAAGGAAAAGTCACTAAGAAAACATACCTGTTACACTCCCCTTTACTTAGCATTTAGTATTGAGTACAAAAGTTCCAATAACGCACAAATGCATAAAATAGAAACCAAAGTGAATTCTCATGCTGGTAATCAAATAAAGGCTTTTTACTTAACCCAAACAAAAGATCACTTCCTCAAATTAGAGAAACTAAATATTACAAAGTATAAAATCATAAGCTAGTTTTGATGACATACTTTAAAGAATTTTTCTCTTAAATACTAAAACAATAAAATGACTAAGTACAAGAAAGGTAGAGAATTGTATATAAGGCCTTAAGATAATGTTCTCCCACACTAAAAATAGTTTAAAGTCTGTTTAGAACAATGAATATAAAACTAACCAAAACTATTAAGAGTAGATGCATTATAGGTCAATTATGGTTTTCCTCAATATTGAGAGCAAGAGAAAACAAGCTTAAAATATACAGCGTTTAGACAACTGAAATATTTAAGAAATACATATAATATTTACAAAGGCTTATAGCATAATTCCTTTTTAAACTTCAATGTCAGTAAGAATCATGCACTGGCTATACAATGAACAGGAAAAGAACAATTATAATACCAACCATTTGACAAAATAACACTGCAGAAAATAAATAACCTACAGATTTCTCTGATGTGCCTTGACTATACAAATTAATCTAAAAAATCATAGTAATGGAACATCCTTCCAACCAGAAAACATTTTGCAATATGAACATTTATGATTCACTTTAAAACACACATGTCCTAAATTATTATTTATACCATCTTATCACTAAGGCCCTGTCTACATCTAAAATAAGTAAAATGAGGATTTGGAACGCTGTTTATAATTGTAGTTGACTCAAGCACACTGCCTCCCCACCTGCCACCTGCACCTCAGCAAGTGTGTGAGTGTTGTATCAGCCTTGATTACCACTGTAGGGGGAATTAATTAAAATTACAAACCAGATAATGGCTTTACTTAGATTTTTGGGTTATATTGGTTTAATGACTGTTTAAATTTTATAAAAACTAGACAGTTTAAGAAACAAAATACCCAATTTATCAACACATTTGGAAAAAAGCTATATGGTGAATTTGAGCTTTATATTAGATATTCAAACTTTTCTTGATAATCGATCCTTTAATTACTTTAGGTAATCCAACAGAATTCAACATATGATAAAGAAATACTGTGTTTAATGTTTTCAAATACTTAAGTAAAACTTTAATTTGCTAAGTGTGTTAGTGAGTATAACTTGAAATATATATGAGGTAACAAAGAAAATTACACTAGGATTATGTTTTACTTTTCCTTTGGTAGTAACAGATGTATTATCTATATCAAATCAATCCTGTTATTTTTGTCCAAAAATATCAGTAATTTAAGGATACTTCTTGGAAAAAATGAGAATATGACAATAGCTGATACCTGCTTTGTGTACCAAGAAGAGTATGCTTACAACATTTTACCTCCCGTAATGAATTACGTATCATAAGGATTTACTATAGTGGAAAATTGTGGCTTTATCTCATATTTATATTTGATAAAAGATTAGGGACATTAGATTTTTTCCAATTTTTTCTTTTTGCAGGAGTATAAACATGCGGACGTGTGTATATATATTAACATTGTTATTACATGATTTCTTGTTACTTGTAGGTATTCTTTGACTTTTAGTAGCATTAATAGAGTTTAAAAATAAAGGAGACATAAGTAAAGCATTTATAGAAGGACACACAGAAAGTACTCATTTCTGTGTGGTGAGATTAGAGTGGGTTTTTCATTCTGTCCTTTTTACTTTATTTATACATTGCTTATACAATAACAGATATCATTCCAGAGCAAAGAAGATAACTGTATAATGCTATGGTGCCAGCTTACCTAACATATAACTATATTGATAATAAATAACTGTTAAATGATCACATCTATCACATGGCAAACCAGAGATCATTCAGATACCTAAACTGATTATGGATCAGCCATACTGAATATCACACATAGGATACAGAAAAAAAAAAATTCTATGATTAAAGCCCAGGCTTTAAAGAAAACACACTTTCTTAGATATTTTCAACAACACTATCCATCTCAGAAGTGTTTTTAAACCTATGGAATGTCCAGATTCCAGAATATTTGTGCAATTCTGCTTTTTATATAATATTTCCTATTAGGCATAATCTAATTGCAATGTGGGTCTTTTCAATATAAATCGGTAATCTAAAAACATATTTAATAACTAATTTAGTGCCATCCCAGAAATGTATACATAATATAACACATATATGTCTCTGATTTATATAATAAGATTTATCCAATTAACTTTTCTATTTAATGCTTTAAAATAAAATAAAGAATAATTTGAAATTGCATAAAACTAGAAAAATCCTGGCGTCCTACAGGTTATCCTAATTTATAAAAATAGTGAGTAAAACAGTTTTTATCTTATATATACCATGCTACTATATCTAATAAAGTCTGTACAACCATTCTGAAAGTATTTATATTGAGGTTTATGAAACATATATATTAAGAAAATGGAAAAATATCACCAATTTTGATTAGTATGCATTAACAAAAAAAATTTTTAGCTTAAATGGCCAAAACATTCCTTTATGTTCATATCATAAATTTTGCTGGGCCAAGGAGCTAACAAATTTGTCGAAAAGTGATGATGAAAAGATTTCTGAAACAAAAGAAAATTTTCAATAGCAGCTTTTAAAGAAGGATCTCTTTGTTCAAAGCAACATTTTAATGTTCAATGTAGTGAGAATTTTCTTCCTTTTCTAGTCTTAGAGTGTTTCTTATGGCAAAGTCCATATTTTCTTGAAACTCTTTATATGTTTTGGTGATTGGAACTGCTAAACAGTTATTACACTTGTTTCCAACAGGAAAATCCATATGCAGACACTCAATTGAAGGAGTGGGTTTAAATCCAGCTGGAGGAATGGAACTGCAACCAGTTGCAAAAATAAGAATGTCTTCCATTGTTGTTGCAGATTTACCATCTGAAAAGTTTACCAATGAAAGAGAAAGAGAAAGAAAAATAAATACATGCTATCTATTAATTATCATCATATACTGTAGACTGGGAATTATTAAAAGGCATAGACTCCCACACTCATCTTCGGCAAACTAAATTACTAAGTCAAGTGTAGTAATAGGCAAACAGTTCATTCAATAAGTGAATCTCAAAGTATTAATAGAAGGATTCATAAAATCATTTTGTCCAATTACTCACTGTATATTTGACCATTCTAGGTCATCACTATTTGATAAGTTAGTTCAACAAATGCAGAGGGGAAACCTAAGTAATGAATAAATACACAAAACCTAAACAAAATTTCAAGTAAGTTAAACTTTTCTTTTAAGCTTTAGTCTTAAAGCTAATCTGCTACACTGTGGCAATCATCTATATATATAAAGTTTTCCAGGAAGAATGCCTTTCACCTCAAATTATCTAGAGAAAAACAAATTGTAAAATATAAATTTACACCATAACATTTTCCCCATCATTTCTAACTCAGTGACATAAACCTGCTTTGAAATAAGTCAGTTTTGTAAATATGGAGTTAGCAGATAAAAGTTTTATTAATACCAAAAGGCAAAATTCAAAGAAAGAAATACGCTGAAACAAATGTTCTGAGATAGTTAAATAAGAATAAAATATCCACATACCCTCAACAGCCTGTAAGTAACTGTTCCAAAACCCCAAAGCTTGTACGTCCGGTAATGTGTGTACTGTAAAAAGATCACTAAGCATTTTTGCAGAAAGATTCCCAGGTTTATGACAGAGGATACTACAAAACGCTTCTGGATAAGTCTGAATTTTCTCCAAAACACCAAGAGTTTTCAGACCCTGCTTAAAACTTAGGAGAAGAAAAATAATGAGCCAATATTCATACATGTATGTTTGGTATAGTATTAGGGAATTAACATTTTCAGCTAATTTATCTGGCACTTTTTGAAACGGCTAATGATTAAAACAAAACAAAAACAAACCCACAAAAAACCAATATATTTTTAGATGTGAGAAAAAAGAAGAAAATATTGACATACTATATATAATACTTTCAAATCTATAGCAAGCAAATACAATTAAAATATTTTATTATGCCTACATTATTTGGCTTTATAGTTTTAAAATTAAGTTAATTTTTTATTAAGTGGGAAGAAGTATTTTATACCTCAAAGCTAGTTATTATAAAAATGAAGTTTCCTAGACATTAAAAAGTGATAAATCTTAATCACATAAAAATTTAAAACTTTTGTATTGCTAAAAATAAATGAACAAAGACAAAACAAAATGGGAAAATATTTTAATATTCATGACAGAAAATGAATTTCTCTAGTGTATTCATTTCTATGAATTTCTCTAGTATTTTTTAGCCCCCAAAAATCTATAATTAACAAAAGAAATATAAATTATGAAAATTATGGCTGGATACTTTTCGGACAGCCCTCATATATACATATTTGAAACAAGGTTTTCCTGTTGCCCAGGCTGGGATGCAATGGCACAATTATAGCTCAAAGCATCCTCAAACTCCTGGGCTCAAGCCATCCTCTCGCCTTAGTCTGGGGAGTAGCTGAGACTACAGGTGCACACCACCATGCCTAGCTACTTTTTTTTTTTTGAGAAATGGCGTCTTGCTATATTGCTCAACCTAGTCACAAACTCCTGACCTCAAGTGATTCTCCCAGCTCAGCCTCCCAAAGTGCTGGAATTATAGGCATAAGCCACTGTGCCCAGACCAAATGGATAATTTTTAAATGCACATTTTCACTAAATAAGAAAGAGCAGAGGTATCATTTTTGCCTATCAGACTGACTTTCTGAATTCCCTCCCCACCTTTTCAAATACTCTGCTATATTGATTTATGTCTCTTTTCTATTGGCTCTTTCTCAAGAGGACTTAAACATGTTGCTATGATTTAATGCTTTTGTCCCCTCTAAAAATTCATGTTGAAACTTAATCCCTAATGTAACAGTATTGGAAGGTGTGGCCTTTGGAGATAATTGACTCATGAGGATTTTGCTCTTATGAATTGGACAGTCCGTAAGAATTTGCCTCTTTTTGCCCTTCCACCTTCTGTCATGTGAAGACACAGTGTTCCTCCCCTCCAGAAGACACCGCATCAAGGTGCCATCTTGGAAGCAGAAAGCAGCCCTCAATAAATACCAGACTTGCTCACACCTTGATCTTGGGGCTTCCCAGCCGCTTGAACTGTGAGAAAATAAATTTCTGTTCTTCATAGACTATCCAGTCTCAGGTAGTCTGTTATAGCAGCACAAAACAGGACTAACACATGTGCTTATCTTTTCCAACTTAGAATAAGGAAAAAAAGCCTCTTCACTCAATCCCATCTGTTTTCCTTCCTAGACAACCTACTTGAAAGCCTTATCTATATTCACTGACAAAAATTTCCTAGTTACTTTTCCTCCATTCCTGTCCACATCTCAGGATGCCCTAACTTCATGAATGACCTCCTTCTATGGCACCAGTCTGCTGGTTACCTCCCAATTCTCTGGCCAGAGCTTTTCAGTCCTCTCACAGGTTTCTTCTTTCTTTAACTTGCTTAACATGTTGCTGTTGGTCCCTTGTAGATCTGTAAAAGGCCATCTTCTCTCTTTTATATAAATTGGACCATCTTACCATCTCCCAAGGCTTTATTTAGTAGGTTTATGCTCATAACTATAAAATCTATTATCTCTAGCCTATAAATATATCCAACAGACTACTGGGTACCATATGGATGATTCCAAGCACCCAAACTTATTAAGTCCAAAAGGAAGGAAATCACCTAACAAACAAAATATGAACCTTAAATGACAGTAAATGGCTTCCTTATTCATCAAATTTGTATAATGAAAGTCATCCTTAACCCTTCCCTCTTCCATTCCTAACTACCAAGTCCTACGAATTTCCTTTTCTGAAATCCCTTTTATTTGCTCATTTCTCCATATACCACTGCTATCACTCTATTACAAACCACCCGCAATGGAACTGTATCCTGGGTGTGCAAATCTCCAAGTCCATTTTCCACGCTGTGCCAGAAATAAACCTCAATACTGTCATTCACCCTGAGCTAAGTTGAATGGTGGCCCTCAAAAATATACATCCAAATCCTATCCCTAGAACCTCTGAATGTTACCTTATTTGGAAAAGGGCATTTGCAGATGTAATCATGTTAAAGGATCTTCAGATGAGACCATCCTACCTAGATTGTTTGGATTGAGTCTTAAATGAATGAAAAGTGTCTTTATAAGAGACACACACACACACACACACACACACACACACAGGAAAAGGCCATGTGATATAGAGTCAGACACTGAAGTTATGCAACCACAAATAAAGTAACAGCTGGAGCCACTAGAAGCTGGAAGAGGCAAAGAATCAATTCTCCCATTAAATTCCCAGAAAGAGCGAAGCCCTGCTAAGACCTTGATTTTGGACTTCTGACCACCAAAACTGTGAGAGAATACATTTCTATTGTTTTAAGCTAGTCAGTTTGTGATAATTTTTATGGTAGCCACAAGAAACCAATACCCATCCTGTCTGTGAAACAAAGTCCATATTCCTTACTGTGGTTTCTAAGGCCCTTCCCAACACACCCTTTGCTTTCTTCCCAGCTTTCAACTTTTACCTTCTGCTTACCGTTGAAGCAAATTTCAACTAAAGTAAAGTCTGCCTTTATAAAATTTACCTTTAATTATGAAATATTTCAAGCTTACATAAAAGGCCAGAAAATAACAGAAAAACCACAAACTATCACACAATTTTAAAAGATAACTTTTTGTCCTGTTTGCTTATATTTCTTAAAGGAACATATTCTATTCACTTGGCTAAATCCTACCTAATCATTTCTCCTTTTCTTCTTCTCCAATGAAACTACTATTTGAAAATATTCATTAACTGTATAAAAATTTATACTGCAGTCTGCATTTCATAGGAGCCTCTCTCTATATATATACCCCTAATAGCTAATATTACTCTACTTGTTTTGGAACTCTCTATAAAAGTATCATATTGCATATTTATTTTTCTGTAACTTGCTTTGAGAGTAATTTTCACCTATTGTAACTGTTAATGTATTAGGAAACTATTTCTATCACTTTAATTTGGGCAACTACACTGCCTTTTAAAAATGCTTTTTTACTCCTTCTTGTCAATTTTTGTATTAATTGATTTTGTAAAATCTCAATTCACCTTATTTTAAGTTCTTATTTTTAAAAGTTCCCTCTTCTCAAAATTTTAATAGGCATTTCTAAAATTGGAAGTTCACCGATGTACTTATCTTCTTCCTGAAGAATATAAAGACCTTACAACACTCATAATTCTAATACTGTTTTATACTACTTAAAAATTATTTTAGTTTCTTCTTGTATTATATCCCCCCAATTAGACATTAATTTTTTTGTACAATCAGTGTTTATTCTTGTTTACTAATTTTGTTACCATTCCTTTTCACTTGCAAAACTCCCTGCTAGAATTCTTTTCTTACTTCTTGTATCCAGTAACCTTGCTAAACTCTTTACAGAATAATTTCTTGCATTACATTATGTAGACAATTATATAGACTACAAGTGTCTTTTTTAGTTCTTCCAATCCTTAATAACGTTCACTAATTCATTTAGTCTTGTTCTGCTAGGACCTCCAACATATTGTTGAAAGGAAAGGGCTAATTGTGTGCAGCCTAGGCTTCTCTTAGTCTTAATGGGAATTCCTATAACATTTCACCATTAAGAATAATGTTTGCTGAATGTTCAGAAGATACTCTTAATCAATAAGTACATTTTAAAATTATATACAAATGTTTAAATGTGGCTGGTCCAAAGATAGTGAGCTATCTCAATTGATTATTTACAGTCAGTTACAGACTGAATTCCTTGTTCTACTCTTTCCCCCTTCTTACTACTGTACTTGACTAGTCTTAAAAAAAAAGTTATTAGGCTCAGACTGTAGAAATTTCCCTACACAGCTGCTGTGTATTTGCTGTTGTCTGGTACTGTACAAGTAAAGTAAGACCAATTAATTTGTTAATTTCTCTGTTTCAGATTGGGGTCCAGACAGAACTCTTAAAACAAGTTTGGGGCAAGCTGAGAGTTTTGATTTTTTCACATGACAGGGCACACTGGCTTTTGACTTCCTTGTTATTTCTGACATTTGTGGGACTCTCATAAGCTCAGATACTTTGCTTCATAACGTTTTTATCTTTTACATAAAAGAAGGGATACTCTTCAATTCTTTTTGCTTGCCTCTTCATCTTGATATGTCTAATTCCTATTTATCATTAAGGTTTTAATTTAAACACCATTTACACAGGGAAACCTTTACTGACCTCTAGACTACTTACATCTAAAAAAACCAAAAACAGAAATGAAAGACTTTAAATTCTCTTTCTTTACAATGAGAAAAACTCATCTATAGATAGATAAACTACTGGTGGGGGGAGGGGAGAAACACTGTGTACATCTAGCTCATTAAAAGATGCATTTCAAATAAAAATTTTAACAACTATATCCAAGTTTATAATATATTTGGATTGTTTTGCATACTAATCATTATTATAAATGGTAGTTCTATCCATTAAAATATTTTAGCCTCATGGTCAGAGAATATCTGGGTAGTACATTTAAAAGTTACATAACAATGCTAAATTGCAATATCGACAATATATTGAAAATCATATCCTTTGTAACTATTTAAGATTATAATGCTATGTTATATTTTAATTTAGAAAAGTGTTGGGGACATCCTAAACGTCCATCTATAGGGAACTGGTTGGAAAAAACAATGATATATCCAAACAATGGAGTTCTGTATAGCTCTAAAAAAGAAAGAGGGATATGTCTATTTACTACCATGCGGTGATCTACAGAATATATTGTCAAGCGAAAGACAAGAAGAAAAAAAGGAGTAGTTGGCATGTTACTATTTATCTAATAGAAAAAGCGAATATGCACTGCTGTGGTTTAAATGCCCCCCCCCAAAAAAAAACCTCATGTAGAAATTTAATTGCCAATGTAACAATACTGAGAGGTAGATCCTTTAAGCAGCAATTAGTGGGGTTGTTGCTACAGCAAATACCTGAAAAGGTAGAGGCAACTTTGGAACAGGATAATGGGTAGCAGCTGGAAAAAATTGCAAGTGCAGGCTAGAAAAAGCCTGTATTGCCATGAATGAAGTATTAAGAGTGATTCTGGTGAGGGCTAAGAAGAGGAAAGCTTTAGGGAGAAGGGAGAATCTAAATCTTCCTGGGGATTACTTAAGTAGTCATGATTGGATGTTGGTAATAAAATAGGGACAGTAAAGCCATTCTGATGCAGTCTTAGACAGAAATGAGGAACAAAGTATTGAAAGCTAGAGTAAAGGCCATTTCCAAAAGTAACAAACACCTTGCTGAATTGTGTCCATGTTCTAGGACTCTATGGAAGGCAGAACTTAAGAGTGATAGGATATTTGGCAGAATAAATAACTAAGCAGTACAGTGTTCAGGCTGCTGGGGGGCTATTTTTAACCAAAGAGGAAAGAATTGATTTAAAGATGGGCTTTATAATGAAAAGAGAAACATAACAGAAAAATTTAGAAAATTTGCAGCCTGGCCATGTGAAGAGTGAAACAGTGAGTTCAGAAGAGAATACTAAGGGTGTGGCCAAGCAACTAACCATTTGCTAGAGATTACCATGGACAGAAGGGAGCCAGGTAATACACATCAACACAATGGGAGAAAGACCCTGAAGGTAGTTCAGAGATCTTTGAGGCTGCCCATTCTTCCATCACAGGCCCAGAGCTCTAGAACAGCAGAATGATTTGGGGAGATGAGATCAGGGTGGCCTCCATGGGCCATCTCATGCCTTGGAGATGTCCATGTGGTGCTAATTCTTCAGGCATACAGAATGTAACAGAGCTATAGGGCCAGGGCTACTTCCACCTGGATTTTAAAGGATGGCAGAGATAGCCTGGCGGCTCAGGCAGAAGCTTAACACAAGGGCGGAATTGTCACAGAGAGTCCTCGCTAGTGTACTGCCTAGTGGAACTATGGGAGTGGGACAGCCCCTGTGATCTCAAAACCATACGGCCACCAAAATGCAACTCCAGCTTGAGAGAGGCTAAGACTCCAACTGGAGAGCTGAAGCACAGACTGAGTCCAGCAAAGCCCTAGGGGCTCAACCCCTGCCCCAGTGTGCCCAGGATGTGGGAAATGGAGTCAAAGGAGATTATTCTAGAGCTGAAGATTTAATGTGTTTTTCCCTTTTGAGTTTTGAACTTGCTTACAAGCAGTTACCCTTTTCTGTGTGCCTATTCCTTCCTTTTAGAATGAAAATGTCTATCCTATGCCTGTCTTCATCATTGTATTTTGGAAGTAGCTAACTTGTTTTGATTTCACAGGCTAACAGCTAGTGAGAATTTGCCTCAGGATGAATTTTCCCAGAATCTCACTGATATCTGATTTAGATGAGACTCTGTACTTTGGGAGCTACTGATATGAAATGAATATATTTTGTATGTGAGGACATGAGTTTGGGGGGAGGAGCAAGGATGGAATGGTATGGTTTAAATATCTCCTCCAAACCTCATGTTGAAATTTAATGGCCAATATAATGGTATTGGGAGACTGGATCTTTAAGAGGTGATTAGGTCATGTGGGCTCTGCCCTCATGAATGGATTAATGCATCATGAGAGTAGATTAGTTATCGCAGGAGTGGGCTCCTGACAAAAAGGATGAGTTCAGCCATTTCTAAATTTCCAATTTCTCTGTCTTGTGTGCTCACTTCTTCTTCCACAACGTTATGACACAACTAGAAGGCCCTCACCAGATGCTGGGCAGATGTTGGCAGCAAGCCCTTGGACTTCCTAGCATCTATTATAAAACTGAGAGAAATAAATAATCTTTTCTTTATAAACTACTCAGTCTCAGGTATTCTGTTATAGCAGCATGAAATGGACTAAAACATAGATATACACATATATTTATCTGTTACCATTAAAAAGAAAAGTAATTGAAGGAAAAACCACAAAAAGATGTCAAAGTGGTTACTTCATAAGGGGATGGAAGATGGACATGGTAAGAATGAAACCTATATATTCTTGAATATACTTTATATCATAGAGCTAAGTTCTTTCAATATAGTCTTTTAGATATGACTTTAGAACTATGTAAATACTTTGCATAGTTTTAAAATAAAATCAAATTTTAATAAAAATTAATCACTAGAAATCATAAATGAGAAGTATGCCCATTTAGTAGTGTAACACAGAGAATACTCCTAGAGACTTATAAGTACGGTAATTTGACAGTACAGTCTTAGAACAAAAAGGAAAATAAATTTTAATCTGTTTTTAGTAATATTATATGTTCTTAATGATAATGTTAATATTGTTGATCTGGAACTGCTGTTCATAAAATCTGGAATAAATCAAGTGAATAATTACCTCATATTCTAATTCTCTAGTACCTTGAGAATTGGAATTCTCAACACAAGACAAAGAAAAAGTTAAGTAAAACTATGTAGTAATGAATTTGAAGTGTCAATGTAAAGTCACAATATAGTTTATCTTAAATAAAAATCAAACCAAAACCAAACCAAAACAAACTAACAAACAAAAAGCAAAAATCCTATATTTTCTAGTTTGGGTCCACTGAAAAGGAGTAGATACAATGATCGACCTGGCAAAAATGAGCAACCTTAATATCCTGACTGTGGATACCACTTCCCATAAAAAAAAAGGGTTCCTTTGGCCAGAACGTATAAAATGACTCTGAAACACCTTGTCATATCATATAGCAAGAAAGCTCTCAAAGATCATTAAGGCTCACATCAAAAGAAACATAAAGACGCTTAAATTGGCCAAAAAGACAATATAAATTTTAGTAAGAGTAACTATAATGGTTTTAAACACATCAAGTATATTTAAATCTGTGGGTTAGTAACAGTAAAGTCTTTTAAATAAAATTGAATTGATCATGTTTGAGATGATATGGTATTTGGTATTTGCTTGAAAATAACACTGGAGTCAATAACAAGGGTAAGGTATAGATGAACAAGACAGGCACAGGTTAATAATTATTAGATCTGGGTGGTGATTATATAGGCAGGAGGATGGCTTTGAGCCCAGGAGTTTGTGGTTGCAGTGAGCTACGATGATGCAGTCTGGTCTGGGGAACAGAGAACAGAGTCAGACAGTGTCTCAAATAAAAAGGGAGAATGTGAGGTAATACTTTTAAGTTGTCAAACTACTTTTAAAGTCTATTGGCACAAAAAGTTTGAAGACCAGTGCTCTAAACTAAAGAAGAACAAGAATCACATCTACCTTGTCAAAGAATGGTCAGTATTTACATTATCCAGCAGATGACAAGTGTTCAATAGTTATTAAATGAACAGAGATAGAATAGTTGGCTCATGTGGTAAGAGTTTTTAAAATAATTTTTTAGATAAATAATTATAAATTGATGTAATAATTACTTCTGTGAAAGCATCACACATTTATGCAATTCTGTATAGAATGTTCAGAACAGTAATCATCCTAAAGAGGTTTATTTTAAAGTACTAATTTTAAGTAGCATTTTAATTTTTCCTGAGACAAACATTTATATTTATTACCAAATATACCTCACATTATAAGACGATTAAGTACTTTAAACATGTAATTTGAGTGAATCTTTCACACATAAACAACTTACCTTTCAAAGGGTGCTTGGACTCTCTTAATTACATGATATACAAGTATATCTTTTGCCAACATAGATTTATCACTTAATGTTGTTGTAAGTCTGAGACAGCCAATAAACTCTAGGTAGTTATAGCATTCATTTATTACTGACTTTAAGTCAGCCACATTTGTTGCAGTATTTATCTGTAATGAAGGAGAAAATATACACACTTTACTCACTTGTGACATTTACATTTCATATGACATGTATTATTTTATATTCAATTTCTGAGTACATCAGGATGGAGTGAAAGAATACCAAGAAATATTTTTCTAGATCGTCTGACAATACAGTTCAACAAATATTGTATATTTCTGTCTTCAAGAATCTAAAGCGTAATGCCACTTTATTACAGGAAATTATTTATATAAAAGGAAACAACTGACAGAGAAGTTATATAGCACTAAAGAGGCAAGACTGATGACCTCAGATTTCATGAAAGAGAAATAACAGCTGAGAATTAAAAGATGGATAGAATTTTATCAAAAGAATATTTCAGTAAATAGCATAAACAAAGAAGTACTTGACCATTTATGTGCCAGACACTTTCATATAGGTTAGCTCTTAAAGAAAGGCCCAGAGGGAGAAAGACAGAAATAGGCGGCAATCAATAATCTTTAATGGAAAATTTACTTGCTATTTTTTTCCCAAAACATTCTTCTCACAGAGATTTACATGATTCCCTCATTCATTTCAAATCTCTGCTGAAATCTCAGAAGTTTTTCATGACTCCTCTGTTCAAAATACTATCTTTACACTCTGTCAGACTAACAATAGTTGGGTATCAAACAAAAACATTGCCTCATCCCCTCTAAACCCTCCACCCTGAGTTTTACCTGAGTATATTGCCAATCTTCCTGCAGCTAAGTGTGGCTATGGGACTAACATCTGTTCAATGGGATGTAAATAGAAACAATATCTTAAGTTTCCCTGATCTCTACTTCCACTTTCTCCCTTAAGAGCAAGAATCAACCATGTGGATGAAGACAATATCCTAAATAATTACACAACAATGAGAGGAAGGAAACCAATTCCCTAGATGATTTTGGACATCACAACTGTATTTCTAAAACAGGGATCATTTCTGTAAAGGGCCATATAGTGTCTACAGTATTTTATGCTTTTTGAACCATCTGGTGTCTGTCACATTTATTCAACTCTGTCACTGTAGTGTGAAAGCAGTCAGACACACAATAAATAGGCAAGACTGTGTTCCAATAAACCATTTTAAAAAGAGGCATCGGGGCCAGACTTAGACCATAATTTGCCACCTGTACCCTAAAATCTATACAACAGATTTTAGAGAGTAATAAACATCTGCCTTTTTTGAGCCACTTTTTGGGTCTATTTGATACAGAAGTGTAGCTTTAAACCCTAACTTA
Source organism: Lepilemur ruficaudatus (assembly GCA_963574885.1). Lineage (NCBI taxonomy): Eukaryota > Metazoa > Chordata > Mammalia > Primates > Lepilemuridae > Lepilemur > Lepilemur ruficaudatus. The sequence continues at coordinate 29,611 of CAUYRT010027611.1, read as the reverse complement.
CATAAACCCCAACCATTATTGATCTCCTTTCTTTTATTCTGTTATGTTTATCTTTGTAATACACTGTACTACAGGATAGTATATTTATCTACCTTCTGTGTTCCCTCTAAAACGTAAATTCTAAGAAGTTAGGGCCTTTGGCTCACTACTCCATCTTCGCTGATAAAATATACGAGGTACACAGTATTTGTTGATTAAATGAATGAACAAACAGTGGATAAGAAGTACAGAGACTGGAGTAGATAAAACCATGAAGAAAGTCGGAGGTCCTAAATGCCTCTAATGAAGAGCTTAAATTTGTTTAACAGGCAATAAGATGAGAAGCCATTGAGGATTCCCAGGGAAGAAAGCAATATGGTCAAAACTACATTTTTGGAAGAATATTCTTCAATAAGAATATTATTAATAGAGTAACATCCTAATTGTCTAAGCCTAGATAACATTTGAGTTTGGTATAGCAGGCACACTAGAATTAAGAAGGAAAGACTTAAGATAAACCACTCTTAGAGAGAGTCACCTTGACACGCAACTGGAAAATAGAAGAATAAAAATGATTCTTTCTCCAGGATGGCTTGGAAACAAGAAACCTCTTGGAAAGAAAATGCAAACAGGCAAAAAAAAAAAAAAAATCTGCTGAAAAAATTACTTTTGTCTTAAACATGTTGGTCTCCATGTGCGAGTAAGACCCAGATCTTTTTCTTCTTCTTCTTCTTTTGTTTTTTTTTTTTAAACTTCTTCCACTTTGGCCAGAGCAAGACCCAGATCTTATCTGCATATAAAAGTCTGGAGACTCAAAAATATACATTCAAGAAGGGATATGGGAGACAAAAGGCTTTCCAAAGAATATAGAATGAGGATTGTTAAGGCAACAATGAAAAATGCCAAAGTGTCAGGGATAAGAAGTAGTATTAAAGAAAACAGTAAGTAGTAGCCAAAAGTAGGAGGGAGTACAATATTAAATAAAACGTAGAGAGGAATTCTAAGAAGGTAGTAATTACAGAAGTCAGACAAGATGAAAAATTAGAAAAGAAATGTCTTTGGATATATAAATCCCTGGATATAAGCTCTGAACTAGCTAACCTGAAAGAGTGGTGGTGGGAACGGACAATTACAAGAAGTTAAGAAATAAATAGGAAATTGCAAGTGGAGACAATGGAGTTAAAGTACTTTTTTGGCAAAGAAGAAAAAAGGGAAAATAAAGAGTTGGGTCAATTTCAAGTATGATTTTAGAATGAACAGTCTTGGGGCAAATAAACAGAGTTGTCATAACAACTCACACCTCAATAATGCTTACTTTGTGATTTAGAAACTGAGGCCTAATAAGATCAACTAACATGCCCAAAGTCACAGAGCGTATAGCAGTTATTAGAGTTGGCATTCAAACTAAAATCTGACTTCTGAGCCTATGCTTTTAATCATTAAACCATACTACCTATTGAGACAATAGATAGAATATGCTTAAGCAGAAAGTAGGTTAAGGAGGAAAAGTTAAGTGGCTTCCATTGCCTCATTAGTTTCTGAATCAGTAACATACAGGCAATACTTATCTCCTAGAGCATTATAATAAATGTACATGTGACATGTGTAGTACAGGGTCAGTTATAAGTGCTCAATAAATGGTAACTATTTTTAGGTGGGAGCATTGAGTCCCCCCTACTTGTTTCCACATGGAAGAAATTCAGCCTGGACTTTCCACTGATCACTCATATCTCCCTATAGGAGGAAAGACAAATATTCTGAGTGATGATCCAAACAAATCCTCCCACTTTTCAGATCCACGTGACTGCAAGAAAGCGTACTTTTATCTACTTTCTAAAATCCAATAAGGAACCTGTCTTATATTGTCTCTGGCAAGGTAGATAAATCCATCTAGTTCTGAGGAGTGTTAGCAAGCCATTTTGATCACAAATCTAAGTCACATTATCCAACTGGGTTTTACCAACGTTAAACTTGGCACAATAGTCTCTGATTTCTATGTCTATCTCTTAACTGGTTCTGAACTCTACTAATAAACAGAAATGTTGTATGCTGACAACCTTTACTCCACAAAGAGTATAATTATTCTATTGCAGATCATTTATATTAAAATATACCTAGAATGTAGTCTACATTTCAATAAACAGGTACATTTCTTACCCTGATTATAATTTGTGCCACATCAAAGTCTGAAACATCGTCTAAAATTGGTTCGGTATTTTCTGGTCCATAAACAAGGCAGTTAAACAACGTTTTAGAAAAGAAACCAGGTGAAGGACCACCATGAACCAAAGAAATGGCAAGCATTTTGCCAGCTTCATAGTAAAGATTCTCTTTCAGGGCTGTAAATACAGATGAAAATACATCGAATACACTTCTTTTATTATTATAAGATAACCATCATTTTAACTGAATACAAATGTAAAAAATTAGTCAAAAATCTAGCATTAAATATAAAATAACAATTCTTAGCAGCTACTATCAAGTAGAAAATATAGACCTCACCTAAAATATATAAAAATATATTTTTTCTGAATATAAATAACCTATTATAGAAAAATTTAATACAGAAAATCTTACAACAAAACAAAACAAAACACCTATAATCCTATCACCACAGTAACTACTGTAAGCACTTTGGTATACAGACACGTATTATATAATGACATTTTGGCCAATGAAGGACCAGACTGCATACACAAAGGTATTCCCTAAGATTATACTGAAGCTGAAAAATTCCTATCACCTAGCCCAGTGATGTCACAGCCATCATAATATCATAGTACAATGCATTACTTTTTCTATGCTGAGGTACACAACTGCTTCCTATTGTGTTACAATTGCCTATAGTATTCAGTGTAGTAACATGGTATACAGATTTGTAGCCTAGAAGCAATAGGCTATACCATACAGCCTAGGTGTCCAGTAGGGTACACCATCTGGGTTTATGCAACTACATCTTTGCACAATGATGAAACTGCCTCATAACTCATTTCTCAGAACGTATCCACACCGTTAGGGGATGCACGATTGTATTTGTATCAGTATGTGTATATAAATAACTGGACTTCTGCTTTTTTCCACTTGCTATATTGTAAACTTTTTCTTATACTATTCAAAATATTACTCAAATCTACAGTTAATGAATTCATCAATACTAACTTAGAGACATACCATAATGCAAACCATCCCCCTACAACTGGCTATACTGGCTAAGTGACATTTTCAATTATATGAGGTAATGTTACAATCAACATCTGTTTACATATTCTCATTTATATGTATTTGATTATTTAATTAGGACAGATTCCTGCATAATTATTGGGTCAAAGGATATAAACATTTTTAAGGTTCTTGATCTATATTGCTAAATCACCTTCCCAAAAGGTACAAATTTACTCCCAACAGTATATGCTATTTTACCATATTCTTACAGCTGTACATATTTTTTAAATTATCATTTAAAAAGTTTTAGCAACTTTGATGTGCCAAAAAGACAATTATGTAAATATTTCCTCCATTTTTTCTATTAATTATTGAAAGAGATTTATCAATAAGTAACATTCACAATATCTGAACTTATAATAAAATCAACAATAACCTTATAAACTACATATTGGTAGTCACATTTTACAGATGAAGAAACTGAGATCCAGAGAGCATAAGTAATTAAGAATGTAGGAGCAACCTTACCCGCCCGGCCTTCTGGAGCTGGACTGAGGGCAGACGGCCACTGCTGAGGGGACTCTAGTGCAGCACTGGGAGGTGAGGTGAAGTTAGGGCAGTGATGATTGGACTATTACCGAGATTACTAAAATTACTGAGATTACTGGCCAATTACTAAGAGGCAAGCCATTTAAACTTTCTGAATCTCAGTTTTCTCATATGTATAATGGGCACAAGAATCCTGCACTGCCTTCCTGTCGGGCTTATTGGAAGACCGATCCTTTTATGGATTTGTTCTGGCTTGTAAAAAATTTTTTTTAACTCATTCACTCACCTGGGTTATTTGCTCCCTTAGAGCCGACAGATTTAGTATAATTGATTAAATCCATTCTGATTTTTCTCCCCCATAAGTATTTTTAGAAAAAGGTGACAAAGCATTTTTGCAGCCAATACGTGTTTTCAGAACTAGACAGAAGCTTCTAGAACTGAAAAATTCCTTAAGGATCATCTGCTTCATAAGGAAACTGTGGCCCTGGTGCTTGAGGGGAAGTCAGTCTCACAGGAAGTCGGTGGCCAAGAGGAAACTCAGGTCTCCAGAGGACTTCCATGATGGTGCTAACCACAATCTCTTGTATATATATACGTTTCCCAGCAAAGGACAGCAGTATTTGCTTTAAATCAGGGACGGGTTAATAATATGGCTAATTTTGTCTAGAAATAACAGAGTGATTCCAGCTAATCATGCTCATGTTAAGGAGGGGTGGCTTATGCAACAGCCAACAAAAGGGCCTTTCTACTTCACCACCCTAAAAAGTAAAAAACCAAAAAAGAAACAAATCAAAGAGCCAACCAGAGGTCAAAGATGCCTCCATAAGTAGGTGACAAAGGACAAGGAAGTGTTTTTTTTTTTTAAATGCATGCATCTTTGATGGCAAAAAGGGTAATTATTTACTTAAAGCACATATTTACTTTTAAAGTCATTTTAGGTATGAAATGTAGGAAAGTTTTAAAGAAAAACATGTAAGCATTTAAAAAAGTTAATGCAATTTTTTTATTTTTTTAAGAGACTGGGTCTTGCTCTGTAGCCCAAGATGGAGTGTAGTGGTGCACCTAGCTAATTTTTTAATTTTTGGTAGAGACTGGGTCTTTCTTTCTATGTTGCCCATGCTGGTCTCAAACTCCTGGCCTCAAATGATCCTTCTGGCCTCCCAAAGTGCTGGGATTAGGACTGAGCCAGGCCAAGGGTCTGCAATTGATTCAATTTTCCTGTCTTTATTCCTGTTTAATGCTCATCCCTAACATAAACTGGCAACACTGTATGAAGTATTTTCACATTCATCTTGAACAACCCTGTGAGGGGGATGGGGCAGGGACTACCATGAGAGGGTCAAGAAGACAACTTTTGGTTGCTCACAATAGTAGGCTGAGGGACAGACAACATTCTCTTTGGGGAAATGCATGACTCTGAGGGAAGATGTCCTGTGATCTGCTTGCTAGAGGAGGCACCACATCTCATCATGCAAAATCAACAAACATTTATACACTCAAAATTGGAGACATAAGCTGATGTATTTAGGGATAACGTCACAGAGATGGCCTGGAGCTTAGTTTTGAAATAGTAAAATTTAGAAGAGTCACCAATGGGGGCCTAATGTTATTGTGGAAAAGTTCAGAGGTGGGAAAATGTGTGGCATGTTTGTGGGAGCGTGAGTAAACTAGTCTGGTCTAAAGAGTGCAACAAGAAGAAGAATTGAAAGTAAATCTAGAGACAAATGCTGGAGCCCTAAAAGCAGTCCATGCTAAGGAGCCTTAATAGCAATAGGGAACTGCAAGTCTTCAGTGAAAGGAATAATGTGATCAACTGCTGCTTAGGAGACCCATCTGGTCCCCGTGTGCAGGGTAGATAGGGCAGAGACATCCAGGAATGGCATGAGGAAGGTCTGGGCAAGGCAGTGGTATGCAGCCGAGTGGGGAGCATTGATGGGAAAGTGGAACAGGGAAGTGATTAACATGGTGACTGACTAGAGGTGGAGACTGGGAAAGAGGCAGGGGGAAAAGACGAGGTGATAAGACATGAATCTGTGAAACTGTCAGAGCTACTAGTGTGGGTGTTTTGGGGAGCTCAGGTGATTGCTAGGAGACAAAAGAAGATTTAGAAGATGTCCAGGAAGTAGTCAGAAGTTTGCACAGGAGAGCAGTGTGGGGGGGAGGGGGAGGAAGAATGTAAAGCTACTGAAGTAGATGTGTATAACTTTGAATTCAGATTTTGTGACTTAAATTCATATACTCTCCACTGTACCAAAGCTGCCTTGAGTTAACAATACTGACTACTTGGAAGTTTTTTTTTTTTCTTTAAAGGAGTTTAGAATTAACCGGTATGAACTAAAATAAAGCTTTAGGCAATGGTGAGGAAGTTCTGGAGAAAATATAGGAGGAAATTCAAATGGAATGAAATGTCTTCTCGTTCTCTTTCAAATTTACTGTTGTAATAAAAATGGTATAAAAGCTCCTAAAAGAGAATGCTAGAATTTACCCACTGTTTTGAGATGTCTGGTTTAATTACATTAAATCTTTACCAATAGTAAAGGCAGAAAAGTATCATATACATAACTGTGTAAAAAAATTGTTACAAACAAAAGTACATTGACATGTGGACCAGAATATAAAAATCCTATGTTGTTAAAAAAAAAAAGCCAACTGCAAATTCCAAATATATGAACAAAAAAGAGTTCAAATAATCCCCTCCATTTGGCTAGTTTATTCAAGTGAAATTAGAGTGAATACAGAGTAAGTACAAGTCACAATTATGGAATCACTTTAAGGGAGATAGTGCTAGAAAGTAGAGGTATTCTTAAAAATTGTTTCACCACAAAATTTACTTTTTAAAATATCACTCCCTGCTCCCTTTTCCTGTGATTCTATCAGTTGTTTATTAACAAAGTGAATTATATATTTAGACCACGGTATTGAATATCAATTCTAACCAGCTATTTCTTCTTTTATACAAACGATAGTATACAGGAGAATATATAAAATCATTACCTTGAGAATTTAGAGATAAGTTCTTTGACAAGGACCCTTCAAACAATGATGAGTTCTCAAGATGCTGCATTAAGAGACTTAAAAATTCTTGCTTTGATCCAGGACGCTCTCTTCCAAAGTTATCATTTTCATTAACATATGCTACTTCAATTGAATATGAAGGATTAAAGTTTTGATTTCTGAATCCATCTAAGGCACTATTCCAGATATTGGCTTTGTTGATATACAATCTTTTAGTTTTCTTTTTAATTTGGAATCCTAACTCTATCAGTATAGTGGAAATGTCTCTTCTAAATTTGCTGCCTTGCCTATAAAACATGAATTTAAACACAGAGGTAAGTACTTTAAAGTACTTTGCAAAACAGCAGTTACATAGCCAACAAAAAAAGAAGAAAAAAAAAAAAGATTAAAAGGATATTCTTCCCCAACTTCCACCCAAAAGCAAAACAATGGTTGCTACTGGAACCAAAAACCTGTATTTGACAACCTAAGTTTTAAATTCTTGATTCCTTACCCTAATCTTCTACCAAATTAGAATCATTTACAAGCATGTTGACAGATGATCATCTCAAATTTGACCAATCAGTGGATTCAGGTTTAAGAATCAGAAGCTCAAACTCTCACCTTCCTGGCCAACGACTAAAACAAACTTGCTTACTTTTAGCTTATATCATATTCACTATATCCTTTTTTTAAAAAGCAAATGTAATTGCTGCTTACTCTATGAGAAAACCAGAGTAAGAGATTACCCGATATATTTTTAATCATAAAATTATAATTAACAGTAGAGCTCATATTTTAAACAAATTCACAATCCCTTAAATAGTACCTTTTAGTCTAGACCAGTAAGTCTCAAAGTGTGGTCCCAGACCAGCAGCAGCAGCATCACCTAGGAACTTGTTAGAAATGCAAATTATTAAGCCCCACAGCACATCTACAGGATCATAATCTCTGGGCATAAGGCCCAGCAATCTATGTTTTAACAATCCAGCTGATTGTATGGACTAGCTAAAAAAAAATTCACTCCCTGCCTCAGTTTCTCCATCTGTAATGGGAATTAATGTACTCAAAATAATCTCATTTTGGGCAATGCTCATGGATCATCTTTCTATACCAAGTATGATTTGTCACATTTCAAGACATTATAATGCCTCAGAGGAAGCCAGGCTTATGCTTTTTCTTTATTCATATAATCCCCTCTTCATTAATCCAAGTTCGATAAAAACCAAAGTCCTTTGGAGATAAGATAATTCTTCAGAAAATACAACTTCTTATAGGAGGTTGATTCCTTGCTCTTGCCTGGATAAGTGGAAATGCTAATGCTATTCTTCTAGAATTTGACTGCATATTAAAGCAGGAGCAAGAAGTCATGCTTCCCTGGTGTAACATCTTTGGAACCCTAACTATTAAAATTATTTAAAAATAATGCACACATCTTTTCGACACTAAAAGTATTATAACAATATTTATAACAGATTTTCAGTTAACACACACAAGTGGTACATTAAAACAGCAATTCTTTACTTTTTGAACAGTACTCAATATCCACCTGTCTGCAAATCCAGTTATCAAATATTTTCACAAAATTTCTCTTTTCCGTCTTCTAAGTTTTTAAACTTGAAACTACTTTGGACAAGAAAGTACTTAAAGACGCTTTAGCTACTAATTCTACTTTTCTACTTTTGCCCTATTGGGTAAAGCAAGGCTCTAACAATGCTTTTGTAAAGCTACATAAATTTAAAAATCCTAAGTACAGTAGAACAAATACCTGACACATTATAAAGATAGAACTCCGGTCTTGTTTAAATGTTTATGATTTTGAAAGTTATTTATTTTTCTATCTTATGGAGATAGTTAATAACTAATGTGATAATACTTATAAATATGGGAAGAACTGACAGCGACAATAAATACATTAAGCAAACAATGATTACAACATCAAAAAATAAACCATCTCTATATTAACTAGGATTCTATTCTTATAACAAAGTGATATGGTATGCTTGATATTTTAATTTCCTGTCTTACTCTAAAATCAAATAACATTTTGAGCATATTTTCAGATCAGTGTTTTTCCAACTATCCTGAAAATTATCGTTAATGACAAATTTTATATCACAACTCAGTACACAATAAAATAACTCAGATTTCACATATATTCTTCCTACACTCAATACAATCTGATATTTTGTATTCTATTCTATCCCATTTCATATTTTTTTTTAATGCTGGTTGCAATAATTTCATGATCAAATATTGGGTCCTGCAGTTTGAAAAACACTCTTTTAGACTACTGTATGATCAGTTAATATTCTAAGTGTATACAGCATTTCCTGTCATAATTTTTTCCAAATAGATTCTTACATTTTTCTCCAATTCAAAATACACACCTTAGTAGATCTTTACTCTGGGCTCCAGGTGACTGTCTGGATAATTTAGGTGACGACTCTTCCAATAAACAATCAGTAATGCCCACATTGGAGTTGGGTAATGCATGTTTTTTGGCTTTTTGGAACTCTCCTACAGATTTAAATTCCAATGTTAACAGAAATACAGGTAAAAACGTAAATAAACACCTTTATTCAAAATTACAAAGTATTACCTGAATTGTAGATAATACCTCTACATTCCAAACACTCCCAATTTTCTTCCCATGATCGTAGCGAGGAACAGGCTAAATGTGTTCCGCTAGAACCACAACACTGACAACGCTTTATTTCCCATTTGCTGAGGACATAAAGAAAAGAAGATGCTTACATTTTGGTATTAGTCTAGTTTCAAACACCACCTCTGCTACCTACACACAACCAATCCTTTTACCAAAGGAAATCAATCAGATTATCTGCTCTTCTAAATATACTCTAACTTGATGTAAAAACCTAAACTAATAATACCGCCATATACACCCACATGCATGTACACAAAGGATACAAAACATCAGAAAGAATGATTAAAAGAGAGAAAAAAATTTTCCTTTCTACTTGGAGATGACTATGCTTGCAAGGATATGGCTATGTCGACATGTCTGATATGGGAGAAGCTTTCAGTAAATTTCAATGTGACGAATATTTACTAAAATAAACTTGTTCAGACACCTCAGGTGTTGTGTAGTTGAACAGGATCCAGACTTCCTACATGGCTTATATTCATATTCTCTGTCACCTGTTCCCCGCTTCCATGTTTCCTCACTATGTTATGTGATATATGACAGCCCATATTCATATTTTTTAAATGGGTGTGGGTTGTGGTGTGGCACTCTGCCATCTTTGTGTGGGTATGAGTACATCCTCTTTGTATAGAAATGGATATAGCTCCCTAAGTGAGTGGAAGTGTGGGTGGCAAGAGAGGTACCTAGATGTCCTTCTTACCACACAGATATGCGTGTATCATCCCTCTGTGTGGGTATGGGTGTGTGTCCCCTATGTGTGTGCCTCCCCAACTCCCCCAGAGAGTTATGGCCACTGATAATGAGAAGGAAGAAAGTAGCTAACATGAGTGCTTATTGCGCACCAAGCCCAGTTCTCACTCTTTACATTAAAAGTTTAAACCTTACAATTTTAGAAGGTAGAGAAATTAAAACTTCAAACATGCTAAGAGTAAACCACATTTCACTAACTAGAAAACCTACTTTCTCAGCTGGCAGTTTAAATAGGAACCACTAAGCACAATTAAATTTCCAGAAATACCTATCAGGTACATTATAGTCTCGCCCTTCTTTGCAACGACACCTTCGGACATCACAATGCTCATGATGCTGCAGAAGCTCTTGATAAGCATTTTCCTCTAATTCCCAAGATGCATCTCTGTAAAAGAAGCAAGATATAAAATATACTTTAACTTATAATGTTACATAAAAGGATCAGTAATAAATCTTAGCAATAGGGATAAAACTTGTCCTTTTTAGGATACTTCTCATCAAGATATAAATCCATTAGTGTCATCTTATCCTACAGTTAATTAGTCTCGTAGTAAATTTTCAAACGCTAGACGAGAAATTAACCAGAAATTTTATAGAACACATTTTCCCTGATATTTTTACTTCTAGTTTTTAATTTCAAACTTACTATCATTATTTCTGAATTCCTTACCTTTAAGCACTAAGAAAATTCTTCTCATACACTTTAAACCACATCTTGATTCTCTTAGATAACTTATACATACCATTTATTTTGAAGACTATTATAATTGTGCATAAACCAATCAATTAAAATTGGACACAGCTGAGTGTCTGTACTTATTAAGAGACTCTAAACCAATTAATGAGACATTTATGTCACAGTCTCTGCTCTCCAAGAACTGGCAATCTAGGGAGAAGGAGGAGGCTTTACATTTCAACACTTGAAATGGCTAACTTCCATGATCACTCAATCAGACATAAATGATTATTTCCATTGCTATTAAACCCTACATTTAAAATACCTTTTGTGTAAAAAGGTTAAATGTTACTCACTTTTCAGGAATATGAATCCCCATTCTCAACATCTCTTTCTGAAAGATGTCACTATTGTTGCATATTGTACACCTAAAGAAAAACACTCCTGCATTTATTGCTTGAACCTACAGTGGAAAACAGAAAATCTATTGTTAACAATTTAAGTCTGTTATCAGGTTATGAATTATATTAATGTAACAGGAAATGTGCTTATTTATCACTTATCATATTATGAAAACCTTTCCTATGCTAATTGGTGCTCAAAGTTTAACCTTATAAACTAAGCTATCCCACTGCTAAAATCCAGGGCTCTTTTTTCCCCCAATAGTTAAAAAAAAAAATCAAACTACTGAATAGACTGCTCTTAGCTGTACATCCATTACCCATACGTTTTTCTCAACCTTACGCCCTAGTGTCATTTCTGTTCCTAAATATTGTATTGTCTTCCACGGTGTGAGAAAAACAGTGAAAATCTTGACTTACTTCATCCAGGAAGGATGTTCAAAGAAGTCTTACATATAAATCATCCCTGGTTCTGTTTTTAACTCAATCTATTAGTCAGTTTTATTCCCAAAAGGGTAGAAGTATGAAAATCTATTGCTGCAGCAAATACAAATATAGATGCACCAGAGAGTATTCTGAAGAAAACAGGAAACTATAAGCATGCTAGAAAGAGTAGCCAGTCTCCAATAAAAACTAGTAGCACACATTCATTTAAAAATAGTTAACCCGTACTTTATAGATGCCAAACACTATGCTATGTACCAAAAATAGAAACATAACGTTTGGTTATGTGCCAAAAATAAAAACATTGACTTAAGATTCTACCTCAAGGAATTCTAGTGAGCAGGCATATAGGTATACAGCTATAATATTGTATAAAAGCATGTGTCTTTTTATTAAAGTATATACATGAAAGAAAGAGGAAGAAGTACCTAAGTATACACTGACAAATATGTCACAGGGACAGTGAGGCCAAAGCTAAGTTTGGAAGAAGAAATAAAGGTTTGCCTGGAAAATAGGACAAAAGACATTCCAAGGATAAGGTATAAACATATATCAAGTCTCAGTGGCAAGATAAAGGATCAGGAAAGTACAATTAATAATATACTCAGAGATTATATTCTGTCCAAAATGAACTAAGTAATGAGGATAAACAGGCAAGTCAAAGCCAGTAGTGTGAAGAATAAATTGATAACAAGTAAGTTACCCAGGAGAAAGAATAACTAGTAGGCTCCTACCAAAAAAGTGTTTGAAGTTAAAGCAAATGGAGTAGGAATGCAATAAAAAGGATACATAAAAAATATTTATTAAGTAGACCTGATACACTAGGGGGAATGAAATGTGGATCGTGAAGAAGTGAATAATGATGATTCTGGGTTCAGACACCTAGCAAGTGGCACTCCACCCATTCCACAGAGCATATGGGAGGGAAGCAACAAATTATTGAAATATCTGAACCTAAAGGATCTTCGAACAATTGTAGACAGAAGCCAAGGTCTTTCTTACTACAGAATATAATATAAGGAAGTATATGGTATAAAGTAGACCTACTTTTTTGTTAGTAATATTATTTTTACTTTTTTAATGAGAGAATTAAAAACTTAATAGTTTCAGAGTGTTCACAAAAAGCCCTAACAATGTTAGGTCAAGTCTAAGAACCTATCTCTGCTTAATTATTAACATAAAAATGAGGCAAATCTTATTTGCCTTGAAAAATAACATACTGTTACAAAATTAACAAGATGACACATTTGGCAGCAATTACATTCATTCAAACACAAACCCTTAATTAAGACAAATTACTTTTTAAAGATTCTCATATAATGTGCACTTCTTCCTCAATAGGTAAGGATAACACTTCATGATGTTGTTTATTAACTTCACTCTCTCAGATCCTTTTATAAATATTTTTTTATAACAGTTAACAGAATTTCTAATATTTCCTCAACAAAATAGGGTTCATCCTGTCACTTTTAACTGAATAACCCTAAGTATAAAATTTCAAGGCCCATACAAAAAAATAGAAAGTAAACAGTAAAGCTCTACTAGTTTTACTACTGTTAGTACTTTAAAGACTTTACTGAAATATGAGAATTCACATCTCCTAACTTTTAAAAATTTGTGGATAATTTGTGATCAACAATTTTTCATTCTACTAAGCAATAATAAAGTCCAAGCTTTAAGAAACAGTATTAAACTTAAGTAAATCTTTTGTTATTTGGCATTCTATTATGTCTATCAGCTGGCACTTTCAAACATACATATTACACATTTGATGTTATTACTAACTGCTATCTTTAAAATTTTTTTCAAGTATTTTCTGGATTTAAAAATTATTAAATTGTTTAATGTTGTGTTTTTTTAATCATATTCTATTTACTTGAAAAGAAGCCATCGGGTTTAATATACAAGATGATTCTCAAAGAACCAATACTTTTAATTCATTGACAGTAATCAACTCCCTGTCAAGAAGTTATGAGAAAGTATTTATCATAGTTTAAAAAAAAAGCCTCTTAACATTTAAATATCTTAGCTTGCTAACAAGCTTATTATCATTTCACATATCCCGGTTTTCCAGCTTAAATATGCAAATGGAACTTAGGAATTAAAATCTACATTTTACTCATTGTGAAATATAAACAAAACCTTTAGGTGAAAACAACAAAATTTCATAAGTATACATTAAAAGGTTGCATCTAATTTATTTATTCAAATGTTAATTGTACACTTAAAGAGGGTAAATTTTATATGTAAAATATGCTTCAAATTAAACGCTTTAAAGCTGTTTTAAAAAGTTACAAGTAGTAAGAGCTAATATAGACATGTCAATTCTAATTTAAAATTTAAATCAGCAAGCCACAAGTTTCATGTCAATCAGAGAAAGCTTACAAAACATATCTTACCTGTAAACACTCTCTGTGAAACCAAGCATTCTTACAACAAGGACTTCGTAATATGCTGTAAGTTGGAATAGGTTCAATAAATTCCAAGCAAATGGTGCATGGTAAGGATTCTCTATAACTATTAGATGTAATGATTTGAACTGGTCGATGGTTCCAACAAAATGACCTATAAATGTAAATTATTTAAAAACAATACCTAATGAATTACAAGGCAAAACTAGGCTAGCATTGTAATTCACATATATAAGACAAAATTCGTTCGTACCTGCAACAGACTGGAGCCTTGGCACTATAAATTAGTCTCACAAACTATGACCAAAGAGAGCTGGACCTTCAAAATGTAAACTTTTTGGTGGTGACACTTCCCTCATACAGAATTTCATTAACTAATATTAAGTTGAGAATCCTACGTAACATTGTTAGCAATAGAACATACACACTATTGTACTTAGCAATTGAGTACATACTATTATAGTCAACATTGCATAAAATTAAAGGAGGGAGGAAGTTACACTTTAAAAATATTTTAATCCTGTAACACACAAAATGCAAATAATAACCTATTCCTAATCCATCTGCAGTTTTCTTACATGGTAACAATCCATTAAATACATCAAGAGCACAAAGACTAAAAGAAATAAAACACTTATGACATCAAATACCAAAATTCTTAAAATCTTGATGTTTAAAGTTGTATTTAGGAAGCCAATATTTTCAGGGATATCCCAGGGCTAATACTTATTTTTTGGCTTCAACCAAGTTTACATGCCTTCGATTTACTCAGTAAGAAATACAAGCCTTGTGAAAGAAAAGTGTACAATAATTCTAAAGATTGACACAAAAATCTAGAATTAAGGTGGAAATTTTCACTGAATATGAATAAATTAACATTTCTATATCATATCCTAGACCTGAGAGCTAAAGGTGAATATTAATTATTAGGCCCATTCTCAACATGGCAATTCTCAAGACTTGGCAGACAGAAATGACCCCATAAAGGGATGGGGAAACAGATGTGTGTGTATTTATTTATGAGTATGTTTATACATATATATACTCAGTGCAGATTTCAAACTCAGTGCAGCTTTAAAAAGAAACTTTATAAGCAAATTATATCATTGGATTATCCATTTCTCACTGTTCTTTAATATTCACCTTTCATATTTAACAGTTAAATAACTCACGCAAAATTGCCAGTGAACTGGAAAATACATTCTCTCTGAAGTCCACAAGGGAAATGATAACTTCGTTTACATCGGGGGGCAACGCATCCAATCGAAGCACCGGTTTTCTTGCAAATACAGCATTTCTAGGAAAAAATATGAAAATAGGGGCCATAACATATAAACTTTAGTACTATAATATGATCAAGGTATAAATGAATATTCCTTGTAAAGAGTCTCAAAATTATTTTCATCATTTAACAGCTGTGATAATAGAATGTTAAAGAACTTTCCTAAAAAATCTGTTCTACACAGAAACCTAAAGATACCAAATATTCACTTCCATAACAATTTTTGATAAAAGATAATCTAACACAGATAAGATAGAGAAGCTCCTTTTCCTTCTTACCTGCTAAAATATTTAAAGCTGAAAGGTTTATAAACGTAATAGCTATACATGAAAGCTATACATGAAAGTCTTATTGAAATCCTAAGAGAAAGCATAGAAATTAGGAAATACCAAGAAGAACAGAAACACAATACTATAAAAACTTGTAAAAAATTGGCAAAAATCACTCTATCCTAATCAAATAAAAAACCTCTAATGGACTGAACAGTGGTCTCCAAAAAGGTATGTTCAAGTCTTAACTCCTAGTATCTGTGAATGTGAACTTATTTGGAAATAGGATCTTTGCAGATGTAATTAAGTTAAGGATCTTGTGACGAGATCAGTCTGAACTTAGGATCAAATGACTGGTGTCTTTATAAGAGAAAAGAGAGGGAGATTTAAGACACAGACATACAGAGAGGAAAGCTTGTGAAGATGGAAACAGAGATTAGAGTTATGCTGCCACAAGCCAAGGAATGTCAAAGGTTGCCAGTAGCCACCCAAAGTTAGCAGAGAGGCATGGGATGGATTCTTACTCAGAGGCTCCAGAAGGAACCACCCTTTTTGAAACTGATTTAGAACTCCAGCCTCCAGAATTATGAGAAAATAGCTTTCTGGCTTTTATTTATTTATTTATTTATTTTTTGAGACAGAGTCTTACTCTGTTGCCTGGGCTAGAGTGCTGTGGCATCAGCCTAGCTCACAGTAACCTCAAACTCCTGGGCTCAAGCGATCCTCCTGCCTCAGCCTCCCAAATAGCTGGGACTACAGGCATGCGCCACCATGCCCGGCTAATTTTTTCTATATATTTTTAGTTGTCCAATTAATTTCTTTCTCTTTTAGTAGAGACGGGGTCTCGCTCTTGCTCAGGCTGGTTTCGAAAACCTGACCTTGAGTGATCCTCCCGCCTCAGCCTCCCAGAGTGCTAGGATTACAGGCATGAGCCACCGTGCCCGGCCGGGTTTTTATTTTTTTTGAGACAGAGTCTTGCTCTGTCGCCCTGGGTAGAACACAGTAGCATCACAGCTTACTGCAACCTTAAACTCTTGGGCTCAAGTGATCCTCCTGCATCAGCCTCCCGAGTAGCTGGGAGTATAGGTACTTGCCACTGTGCCCAGCTAATTTTTTTGTTTTTAGTAGAGATGGGCTCATGCTCTTACTCAGGCTGGTCTTGAACTTCTGAACCTCTGACCTCAAGTGACCCTTCTACCTTGGCCTCTCACAGTGCTAGGATTACAGGCATGAGCCACTATGCCTGCCCTTAGATTTCTGTTTTAAGCAGTCAATTTGTTATGGCAGCTCTAGGAAATGAATACAGTACCAGTGAAATATAACAAGGGTACACAGAAAAACTACTAAATGAATCAATTAATAAAATACAGAGCAGTACCTAAAACATCTTGGAACCCTTAAGATGGCCATTATAATGGTCACGGATTCAGGAATTACAGAGTTATCGCTGACTCTTTTAAGCACCACCCAGGTCAATGGAGAATACTTGGCCAACCTGAAACTCTCCCAGTGAACTAACAAAAGGAATTGTAGTTTAAGTTCACAAATGGGACTCCTCTTCAAGGTTCACAGTGTACTTAAGAGAGGATTCAGATGTTTTACAGAAAATAGCTACAGGCTGAGTATCCCTAATCTAAAAAGCTCCAAAATCTGAAACTTTTTGAGTGCCAACATGACACTCAAAGGAAATGCTCATTGAAGCACTTTGGATTTTCAGATTAGGGATACTCAATCAGATCAGGGGTACTCAGCTGGTATGCAAATATTCCTAAATCCAAAAACATTTGAAATCTAAAACACTTCTGGCTCCAACCATTTCATATAAGGGATACTCAATTTTTAGTTCCAAACCCTAAGGGGACCTTCAGAGACTACCCTTACAAGTTCACTGTCATCAAGATGTAAAGAAATTTTGACACTAATATCCTTATGTGGTCCTTAGATTCATACTAACCTTTCTCCCAAGGTTTTCCCTGTGCCCTAGAGCCACTTTTTTACCATCAACTCCCCTGACTCTTTGACATCTTAAAAAATAATTGCCTCCACTTCTTTGCCTCGACTAAAATAAATGTTTCTATATGCTTCCCTTGTAGACCTTCTTGAATGAAGCTGCTTATTTTCCCATCTTCCTTAATCTTCAGCCTTGACACAGGGTCAGGGTGAGACATGAAGAGGGGCAGGAAGGGGAACAAAAAGATTATTTTAGTTCTCTGTTACAGGATGCAGGCCATTAGTCTATCTTTTAAAAATCCAGACCTTTGAACCTAATAACATCTACACTTCCTGTTATCTACTAACTTCCCAGTCACTCCACCACCTCAATACTTAGCACATAGATCATAGGCTTTCTCTGCATTTTAACTCTTGTTATCATTCTAACTAACCTCAGCATTTATGGACAACCTTCCTTGAAATTTTTCCACTATAATGTATCAATGCTCCTTATTATTACTCTAGTGTAATGATGAATCCCTCATCATCCAAATTGCTTCATCATGGAAATCATCAATTCCACATACTCTGAACAGAACTCCCTATACGTCCAACCTTTTGATTCTCTAACTTTCATTATTTCTACTCAGACTATATGGAAATTCTCCATGAACATAGCAGAGCAGCTAACATATAGGAGATTCACAAATGATGGCTGAATGAATAAGAAGATAAAGTTTAGAATACCTATCTTGAAGAACAAGAGAGGACACTGAATACAAGCACACAATGTCACAGAAGGGCCACAAAAGTTATGGAGATCATAAATTACCAGTCTGCATAGCTGTGTAATTTCTACCTCAACCTATCATTCCAACCTCAGCAACTGAGACATAAAAATAAAAGAGTAAAAGGTGGAGTTGATTCAGGATTGAAGGTTTACAGAACCACAGTGTGGAGCCATGGTCATATTTCTGAAGGTAAAAGTGGGTGAAATGATGGATAGATTGGAATAAGATAAAGAAATGAAGTCAATAGTCTCACATGTATTACATCCAGGGTTAGTGAAGCTCTCTTTCATTTGTAAAAATGTAAAATGTTCTTCTAAAACTTATCATATTTGACAAACATATGCATTGGAACATAAAATTAAAGTCATAAATTCCTAATATAGAAGCTGATTGAAAAGACTTCTCAAGTATTGACAACACTTGTGGTATTTAGTGTTATGAGTAAAATAATTTACTTACCAGTTTAGAAGCTCTATTTACTTCCTTCCTGATGTCTTCAATTAGAAAACCATAAACTCCTTCTTCTTCTTTACCTCTCTGCCAAATTCCACTGGACATTAACTATGAATATATTCTCAGTTAGAAAATAGACTCTAAGAAACTAGTTTGGAATTAAAAATATATACCTATAATATCCATTCCAATAAAAAAGACATAAAATGATTCAAATTTAAAGTGCTTATCTATAATAGTTATTTTTCACAGTCAAAGTAAGAAAGAGGCTACTCACATTGTTTGATTTGGAGGATACTGTATATTAATAGTTTGTATACCCAAACTGGTTTCTAAAAGTATTCCAGAAATTAACAGAAAAAGAAAGAAAAAGAAAAGAAGGTAGGAAGGAAGGAAGGGAGTATCTGAGTAGGTGGACTGGAGGGAGGAAAAAAGAGAAAGAACACTTACAATTAAGTCTTAGATAAATGGAGTACTTAATACAGATGGAGACAATTCAGATTACCTGTAATATTTCAGGCTAACTTTAAATCTAGCTGGATTCTGAATCATAAAAGGCATATTTACAGGGGAACCTACTGAATTCTAGTTAACAGAAATGTTTGACTTTCAAAAAGTCTTAAACTTCATACTTATTAATAAATATGTTAAGAAAGCCTGAATCCAGAAAAAGCATAGAATATGAATAAGAAATTCTGGTTTACCAGCCTAACTTGCAAATTAGGCTCTGTGCCTAGTCTTCTGGAACCCTAGGAAAATAATTTAACATCTCTGACTTTAAATGTGAAAGTAAAAACATTAGATTGTATTTAAATCTCTTCCAGCACTAGTATTCTATTACCATTTGTAACATTACTATCCTTTCCTATTCATAATAAAATAGAATATTAAAAGAGTTGAGTCCTTTTTTAAAGTATTGTATTCGTTTAATGAAATGAGACAGAATATGAGGAAAATTTTGATATGTATTAACTTATCAACTTAAATGTATTAAATAATACAAAAATACTTTGGAGTAAATTTGTGGTGATTAAAAGTTTATAATATATCCTACAGAAAAACAAAAGTGATACATATTACTTAAGAATTAGTTATAAAAAAAAACCCCTGCTAACTATTAATAATAGAACAGCTCTCCTAATTCTATTGAATAAAACGTAAAATAGGCCAGGTGTGGTGGCTCACACCTGTAATCCTAGCACTTTGGGAGGCCAAGGCGGGAGGATTGCTTGAGGCCAGGAGTTTGGGACTAGCCTGAGCAAGAGTGAGACCTCATCTCTACAAAAAAATAGAAAAATTAGCTGGGCGTGGTGGTGCATGCCGGTAGTCCCAGCTACTCAAGAGGCTGAGGCAGGAGGATTGCTTGAGCCTAGGAGCTGGAGGTTGCAGTGAGCTATGATGGTGACACTGCACTCTAGCCCAGGTGACAGAGTGAGACCTTGTCTCAAATACAAACAAAAAGTAAAATAAACTATTACAAAAATGAAAAGATATTCTTCCGTACCGCAAAATATAATAGACTCCAACTTACAAACATATTTACAATGCCAACTTCACTTTCTCTTAAGGCATGCTATAAAAGTAATTAGATTCCTAGACCAGTCTACAAGTCTAATTAATCCACAGGATACGTGAGACACAAAACTAGTCTTAGAGAACCAAGGAATATTTTAGGTGGTTTCTCAAACAAGCATTGAAAGGGTTTTTTAACATGGATGATGGTTTAAAAATAGGTCCACAAATTTGTTGATATTCCTTCCTTCAAAAGGTGGTGCTTAATTCCCCTCTCCTTGAGTGTGGGTTATACTTAAAATGACTCCCTTTTAAGAGAATAAAGCAGAAGTGACAGTGGTGTATGACTGTGATAACTAGCTCATACAGTTCCATCTTGGCGCATCTCTCTCTGTCTCTCTCTCTGAGATCACCTGTTTTGGGGGAAGCCAGAAGCCATGCTGCCCTAGTGAGGCAGCCTTAGTGAGAGGCCCAGAGATAAGAAGGCCTCCTGCCAACAGCTAGGAGGAACTGAGGCCGAAAGCCACATGAGTGAGCCATTGGAGGTGGATCCTCCAACTCAGTAAAGTCTTCAGATGTAATCTGACTGACATTTCTGGACTGTAACCTCAGGAGATTCTAAGCCAGAACTATCCAGCTCAGCCACTACCAGATTCCTGACCCTCAAAAATTGTGTGAGAAAATAAATGTTTTATCTGCTAAATTTCAGAATAACTTGCTAAGCAGCAATAGGTAACTAATACAGTGTCAAGAAACATTGAGTATACTAATACAACCTTGGTATGCTAAGGTAATAAGGTATCACTAATATCTTAAGTCACAGATTCAGTTAGGTGAGAAGCTGGTGGAAGGAAGTGGGAACAAAGGAGGGACAAATGTCAGTATGAAATTACTCCTTTGCTTTCTTCTGAATGATCCTATATCCTTTCCCACAAATATTAATTACCTTTAGCCAGAACTTTTCTTTCCAGGTTTTCTGCCAAATAAAATAAAATTCTTTTCTCTTACTCCCTGGACCTTCAAACAAGTCTTTTCTGAGATTTATCACTAGCAACAAAGGAAACAAGAAAGTGGTAAAAGAAACACCTCGCTCTATTTTCTCTTTTTTTTAATGTAGGCCCTAAACAAACAAAAACAAATAGGTAATGGTGACAGGTCTTTACATACACAAAGTAATTTCAGAATTTTAGAATTTAATATATAAAAAAAAATCCTATTTTTACATATAGGTAAAATGAGATCCAGAGAAGTTAAATGACTTATCCAATTCTCAGAAGTCAGTGTCAGGATCTAATTCTCTTCTTTAGAACACCAAATTTCTAGAATTTAATTATAAATTATACTTACCAAACAATAGTAATGTACAGTGAGATTCCATTTCTCATTAGTTTTCTTTTCTCCATATTTATTAGGACAGTCATCATTTTTCCGACAGAAAACACAAGCTAATGGTAAAAAAGTAAATATAGATATAAAAATTTTAAAATTAAAAAACTATAGAATTTGTGCTTTTCTCAATTTCTATGCTAAAATGCTTTCTGAGAGCAAATCACATTACACTGGTATCAGTAACTTAAAATTTCCAATACCTACTTCTAAAACAGTCATGTAATTTTACATTTTTCTTTAATGATAAATTCTAGTACACAGTTAAAATGGCAACTTGTGGGCTAACATCCCTGAAACTGACAGAGCAGGGAACTACAAAACTCCATTCTTTCATTAAAGCAGTGATTAAACTGCCAAAAACTGTCAGAATCAAATTTTTAAAAGTACTGGAATCTAATTTTTAAAAAATTTACAAAATTGGGAGAATGCTTAATGAAGAAAGAAGCTGTTAAATTTTAATGAGAGCATTTTAACTTACCCACCTACCATTCCCCACTCCCCAGCTGGGCAGTGGCCTTGGGGTGGTCCGTGTCCCTGGTGCGGATTACTGGTCCAACAGCGGGTAATATGGACCTTGATCTCAAAGAAATGTGATGCTATGTTTTTATTTGTGTAGTGGTTCTCTGAGGGATGGGCTCAGATGCTTGTCTTTCTTTTGCCTTCCTCAGAACTTTTTTAGGGCTGGAGCCTCCACTATTTGTCAAAAAGTATTTAAAACAAATATACTAGCTACAGCAGCCTAGGGCAAGGGATACAGACAGGGCAAGCAGCTGGCAGAGGAAAATGTCTAGGAAAGAAGAGACTGGGAAGAGGATACACTGGGGAAAAAGGGTTTTGAAAAACTCCCACATACACTGGAGAATCTAGAAGATCATGTGCATGCACAGGGATGTATACACGCTCAGAAAAGACCTGAGAAATCTTAAGCTTTCACTTCTGGCTGATCTTTAGGCTTAGGCAAGCCTATATTAAAAAAGAAAGATCCCAAATTGATAATCTAATTTACACCTTAAGGAACTAGAAAAAAGAAGAGAAAACTAAATCCAAAGTTAGTAGAAGAAAGGGGAGGGTGGAAGATTATAGCAGACATAATCAAAATAGAGAATAGAACAATAATAGAGGGAATCAATAAAACAAAAGTTGATTCTTTGAAAAGAGCAACAAAGTTGACAAACCTTTATCTAGACTGATTGAGGGGAAAAAAAAACCTTCAAAAGCTACAGTAATCAAAACAGTGTGGTACTTGAATACACATAAAGTTCAATGGGAAAGAAGAAAGAGTCCAGAAATAAACATAAATACCTATGGTCAGCTGATTTTTGACAAGGGTGCCAAGACCATTCAATGGGGAAGAACAGTCTCTTTAACAAATGGTATTGGAATAACTGGATAAACACATGTAAAAGAATATAGTTGAACCTGTATCTCATACCATACATAGGAATTAATTCAAAACAGATCAAGATAACTGGGTGTGGTGTCACACGCCTCTAATCTTAGCACTTTGGGAGGCTGAATTGGGAGGATCGCGTGAGCCCAAGAGTTCAAGACCAGCCTGGGCAATAGTGAGACCAGTCTCTTCAAAAAAAGTAAAAATTAGCTGGGCACGGTGGTCCCAGCTACTTGAAAGGCTGAGGCAGGAGGATTGCTTGAGCCTAGGGCCTGGAGGCTGCATTGAGCTATGATGATGCCACTGCATTCTAACCCAGGCAACAGAGCAAGAAAACAAACAAAAAAACCCTCCAAACTCACAACAGATCAAGGACCTAAATTTAAGAGCCAAACTGATAAAATTCTTAGAAGAAAACATAGAGGCAAATCTGCAGGACTATGGATTTGGCAATGGTTTCTTAGAGTTCACATGACACCAAAAGCACAAGTAACAAAAGCAAAAATAGATAAATTGGACTTCAACAAAATTTAAAACTTTTGTGCCCTAAAAGAAACTATCAAGAGAGTGAAAGACACTCTACAGTATGGGAGAAAATATTTGGAAACTACATATCCGATAAGCATGTGTAAGAATGATCCAGCATGTGTAAGAAACCCATATAACTTAACAACAAAATTACAAACAACCTAACATAAAAGCATGCAAAGGATCTGAAAAGACATTTCTCCAAAGAAGATAAGCACATTAAAAGATGCTTAATATCATTAGTCATTAGTCAACAGGGAAATGAAAAGCCACTGATGAGATACCACTTTAGACCAACAAGGCTAGCTATAACCAAAATGTCAAAAAATAACAAGTGTTGACAAAGATCTGGAGAAACCAAAACTCTCACATATTGCTGGTGAAAATACAGAATGGTGTAGCACTTTGGAAAATAGTCTGGCAGTTATTCAAAAGTTAAACACAGAATAACCATATAACATAGCAATTCTATTCCTGGGTATATATCAAAGAACTGAAAACAGATGTTCAAACAAATACTGTACACTAATGTCCATAGCAGCACTGTTCACAATAGCTAAACCAGAAACAAACCAAATGTCCATCAATGGATGGATAAAAGGATGAATAAAATATGGTACATCTGTACGGTGGAATATGAATAAAAGCACTAATTCATGCTACAACGTGGATAAGACTAGAAGCATTATGCTATGTGAAAGAAGTACAAAAGGCCACATATGATTCCATTTACATAATGAATTATATTATCCAGAACAGGTAAATCCACAAAGACAGACAAAAGACAGATTAGTGGTGGCCAGAGGCTGAGAACAGGGAAAATGAGGAATGACTGCCTAAATGGGTACAGGGACTAAACAATTGCCTTGAAGGGTGATAAAAACATTCTGGAACTACATAGTGGTAATGGTTTCACAATACTGTAAATGTACTAAATGCCACCAAATTGTACCCCTCAAAATAGTTAAAATTGTGAACTTTATGTGTATTTTACCCCTGCCCCCCAAAACACACAAATACAACTTGTAGAGTCAGGGAGATCTGAGTTAAGACTTGGCTCCACACTTTAAAAAAAAATGTATATATTTATGATGTTTAGCATGACGTTTGGAAATATGTATACATCGTGGAATGGCTAAATGGAGCTCATTATCATATGTATTACTTCACATGCTTATCATTTATTTGTGGTGAGAACACTTAAAATCTACTCTTAGTAATTTTCAAGTATAAAATATATCATTATTAACTACAGCCACCATGTTGTACAATAGATCTAGCTTATTCCTCCTTTCTAACTGAAATTTTGTATCTTTTGACCAACATTCTCCCAATCTCCAGTGCCCCCTCCCACAACCCACCAGCCTTGGTAACTATCATGCAACTCTCTGCTTCTATGAGTTTGACTTTTTTGGATTCCACATGTGAGATCATGCAGTACCATCTTCTGTGCCTGGCTTATTTATGATTCCATTTCTTCCTCATAAAAATAAGGACAACAGTACCTACACTTCAAACTATGCCTTAATGATCACTAAACAAGAAAGTATATATTTAAATAATTAGCCAGATGTGACATACAGACAGAACCGAATAAACGGTAATATTGTAACTACTAATCTCTTGTCTTCTGTTTATTTGTACACAAATTTTTTATTAATACGCTAATGAAACAAGTAGAAAATCACTAGGTGAAGAGATAACACTGAGGATCTCAAGGCAACAGATCCATACAAGATGGAGGGAGCCCCACTCTCTAAATGACTGTGTGAAGCAGAAACTTACTGTCTGCTCCATCTTCCCTAACCTATCCACACTGGACAGTAACCTGACTCAAGCTTTTATTATGTTAAACCATTAAGACTTCAGGGTTTACCTATTATAGTAGCAAGTATTATTTATCTTAATTAATATATTTAATCAAGAATGAATATTATGTGTTGAAAAAGTACTATAGTTGTTAACAGGCTGCTCACAAAATAGATCCCAGAACTGGAAAGAAACAGCATGAGCTAATAGTCAATATTGGCCCCCTACACTCCAACTTAATAAGTCATAATCAGACCTTCCCCTAACCCTTTAAAAGATTTCAGCTCCTCTTCCTTCCCCATACAAAGAAGCTGTCCACATTAACTCCAGCAAAATGCTATTTGTTCACATTGGACATCTTACACCAGCAGCTCTCTCCTTAACTCCTTTATTCTCAGTGCCTACACTTTTAGCCATAGGTGTGTATACAGTGATCAAGAGAAAGAGGAATATATGGAATTAGCTGAGATTACAAAAGAGGAGACCTTGTGAATTAGCTGAGTCTGTACAGGAGGAAGAATCCTTGTGATGAACCCTGGGTGGATGTGCATCTGCTATATGCTGTGGGCCTGTGGTTTTCCCTTTGTTCCCCTCCTCTTCCCGTGTCTTCCTTTACCCAGAAGGGAGGACCCCTGGACAGAATAGACTAGGTTTCAGGCATGCATTTTTATAAGCAGATTACTTTTGTATTTATTTGTACTCTGCTGCTTTTTAATTTTAATGTTTAAAATTTAGTAAAATTGTTCTGATTTCCTTATATTTATTGTTTAGATCACCTTCTACTATAGCAAATGATACTGGTTTCTATTATAATAATGAAATAAAGTTTCCTCCTTAAATATATTCATGTAAGTAAAAACACAAGAGTCAATCTTAGGAAAAATGTCAACAGTAGGGGTGTATTTGTATTTAGCAAATACATGAAGGTACTCAAGAATTATTAAAGTTTCAGGACTACTAGGATAGCTGATAGAAATCTGGAGGTAGAAGCAAGGAAAAAAAGCAGAGAGAGGAGTTCAAATTCCCTTATCCAACATAATGTGGCATCAACAGATAATCTCTAAAAATGACGGTCAAGCTATAGAATTTTAAGTATAGTATAATAGTTTTAGAAGGAACTGAAAAAGATCTAAAAACAGTGGATGAGGGAGAAGTTGTCACAGAAGAGTATAAAAATAACTTAAATTTCTCATCTTTCATGGTAGCAAGTCAATAGATACCGATAATAAATGAAGAAAACAACTAAAAGCAAAGGTCAAAAGAGACTGCATCTATTTGGGGAGATTGTTGTGAGCCCTTAGAAGTGAGTTTTCCTTTTCATATTAAACTTTTGTGTATTGTTTAAATTGTTCTCACCTGCATTCTCCCTTTTATAAGAAAAAGTCATACAAAAAAGGTGGGAAAATTTGTGTTTATTAAATAAATAATACTGTTTTATTCAGATACAAACCATAAATGATAAGTATATACACCGTATACAAATAAAATTTGGCAAATAAATTGTCCTCTGATAGACTTTTGTTGACATGAATACACACAATATTATACTTCAGTACATGGACGTATGAACTAAGCATGCACCAGGGAATTCATTCCTATTGTTTAAGTAGCATTCTAAAAAGATTTGTTGTAATAAAAATATTTTAAATACAGTTACTTACCAAGGTTGTGTGAGTCACCAGGTTTATCTTCATTCATCTTACTAGGAAAAATAAGAACATATCAATATAGCCATCTCAATTTTAAAAGTCTCAAATTATTAGTTTTTATTAAATTTAGTCAACGCATGATGACAAGTCATGTAATCATTTCTTATACTCTAGTACTTAATTTCCTCACTTTTAACATATCTCAGATCAACAAGTGTAGTACAGTCTGAGGACATTTTTAAAATTAGAGGGAATGTTTATTGGCTATCAAAACAATTAAGGTGACTACTGGTATTTAATGGAAAGGGTCTAGGATTACAGGACATCCTACAATGCACCAAACAGTTCTATACATCAGTTGGACATTCAAGTACATAAAAAACCTACTTATAGTTACATTAACATAGAAATAAGTCCATTTTACACATCAAGCCCTTTTTAATTCTTGCTATTTTAGGACAAAATAAGTATTTCCGGAATGACAACTCCTATATAAAATCAAGAAAATTTAATTTTAATTTTTGTTCAAAACATTACCAAGAATTGTTCATCATTTAGGAAAAATAAAATAAAAAATAAAAATCACATCATCAATAGCAATGCCATTTGTATTTGAGTAGGCTACAAAATAATCCTGTACTAGTTTATACTGTATGTGTGGCTGTTGCATTTGCAAGGATTCTACATAGGGCTGCAAGCACCTGACTGTCTCATTACATCTTCTAGCACAATAGTGCTCAACCATGTGCTCATGGTTTCAGCTCAATCAATGTGCTGAAAGACATTGATTTGTTCCCATCTCCTCACTTCCTGCTACTTAAGTAAATTAAACTATGTACAATTATTACTGAAATATAACTTTTTTCTAAAAGATCAAAGACAAGAAAACTAACATCTTAATAACACCAAAGTTTTGCTTTATCAAGGGTACATGAATACCCCACTTGAAATATTGTTATAAAATTGAAGTGTAATCTCTTGGAATTTAAGTGGTAAAGAATAAACATAATAATACCACTAGGTAAATGTAATCTCATTTTATAGTTACAAAAACTGATGTTTAGAAAAATTAAACACCTGTCCAAGGTCACAGAGCTAGTAAGTGGGACTAAAGGACTACAGGATATACTATGTCACTTCACATGAAAATAATGAAAGAGCACAAAAAATATCACAGAATATGAAATATCAAAGGAAGGACAAAATCCACAAATAAAGTTACTATCAAGTTTCATCCAACCTAAGACACCACAAAATGTAGGGCACAGATTACTCTGTGCAGACTAACTCAATTAAACCAATATAATGCATTCTTATAATTTAGAATTTGTATTACACAGTGATTGTAAGAACTTTTGGATTTAAATACAGATTTTCTCATATAATATTCTTGTGCTTTCCTAAAAAGTCACAGTCCAAATCTTTTGAATCACTTTGACTCCAAACCTTCAATATTTTCTGGTTTTCCTTACAAAATCATCTTCTACACCATCAAGATTGGTATTCTTAAAATAATCCATAAAACAACTAAAGAGCCCAGTTTTAAGTAGGCTCTGTAACTAAGTAGGTCTAGCTGACCTTCCTAGCCCTGTCACCAAAACTATTAATGTAGTGTTAAAAGAGTACTCTCTTATTGTCTCCTGGATTTTTTCTTTCTTTCTTTTTTTTATCTTTAAGAGGCTCTGGTAATTCTCTGAAGGTATATGATGGCACTTTTGATGTTTATGCATGCTCATACAATGACTATAGAACTGCCTGAACTGGTCAACTTGATTGAGGATTACAACCTATACAACGTGATTTTAAACATGTTAAAGGGAGGGTGTGTGTCAGGGAGGGGGGGTTTCACGTTAAAATTGATAAAATACAATAAATAGAAAGATAAAGTGCCTTTTTTTTTTTAAAGGACTTCTCCATAATTCAACCTATGATGATGAATTTAGCATATCACAAATCCATTCAAACACAAGAATTTCAGAAAATTCCATAAACACTATATGATTAAACAGTACTTTGTCTAGAGTGTAAACAATTTTAATTTATGAACGATGGTTTTAGTATTCAACAACACAGATTTGAGATTCCATCCCTCCAGCTCACAATTCCTTCTCCTCTGCTCTCTGGAGGTGAATTACAGCTATCTAGTGCTTACTTTTAGATTTATTGTAATTCAAAAGATTGAGAGTTACAACATAGCTAACTTTGGTAAATTTCCTTAGGCTAAAATCCCCGTATCATTCAGCAAAGTGCAAATAAATTTGCTGAATGTGATTGATACACATAATAGAGATATTGATATGACTGGGCAATGGTTCCAGAATAAGTTTTCTTTATAAAGAAATCCCAATTTCTGGCCGGGCGCGGTGGCTCACACCTGTAATCCTAGCACTCTGGGAGGCTGAGGCGGGCGGATCGTTTGAGCTCAGGAGTTCGAGACCAGCCTGAGCAAGAGCAAGACTCCTTCTCTACTAAAAAAAACAGAAAGAAATTAATTGGACAACTAAAAATATATGGAAAAAATTAGCTGGGCATGATGGCACATGCCTGCAGTCCCAGCTACTCGGGAGGCTGAG
>CAUYRT010027609.1:0-14200 GCA_963574885.1 Lepilemur ruficaudatus | reverse complement strand
TATATTTAGTTGGCCAATTAATTTCTTTCTATTATTAGTAGAGACGGGGTCTCGCTCTTGCTCAGGCTGGTTTTGAACTCCTGACCTTGAGCAATCCACCCGCCTCGGCCTCCCAGAGTGCTAGGATTACAGGCGTGAGCCACTGTGCCCGGCCAATAATGATCTTTTATCTAGAGAAACTTAAAGACTCCACAAAAAAGCTATTAGAAGGATAAAGAAATTCAGTAAAGTTGCAGGATATAAAATCAACATGCAAAAATTAGAAGCATTTCTGTATACCAACAGTAAGCAATCTAAAAAAGAAATCTGTAAATTAATCCCATTTATTATAGCTACAAATAAAATAAAATACTTAGGAATAAACTTAACCAAAGAAGTGAAAGAGTTCTGTAATGAAAACTATAAAAAATTGATGAAAGAAATTGAAGAGGACACACAAAAAAATGGAAAGATATTCCATGCTTGTGGATTGGAAGACTCAATATTGTTAACATGTCCATACTACCCAAAGCAATCTACAGATTCAGTGCAATCCCCGTCAAAATACCAATGACATTTTTCACAGAAATAGGAAAAATAATCCTAAAACTTATATGGAACCACAGAAGACCCAGAATAGCCAAAGTCATTCTGGGCAAAAGGAATAAAACTGAAGGAACCACATTACCTGACTTCAAGTTATATATACTACAGAACAGTAGTAACCAAAACAGCATGATGTTGGCATAAAAACAGACACATAGACCAGTGAAACAGAATAGAGAACCCAGAAATAAATCCATACATCTATAGTGAAATTATCTTTGCCACAATTGCCAAGAACATACAGTGGGATAAGGACAGTCTCTTCAATAAATGGTGCTAATAAAATTGGATATCCAAATGTAGAAGATTGAAACTAAACCCTTATCTCTAGCCATATACGAAAATCAAAGTGGATTAAAGGCTTAACTCTAAGACCTGAAACTGTAAACTACTAAAAGAAAACACTGGAGAAACACTTCAGGACATTGGTCTGGGCAATGATATCTTGATTAATATCAAAGCACAGGCAACCAAAGCAAAATTGGACAAATGGGATCACATCATGCTAAAATCTTCACAACAGAGAAAACAATCAACAAAAGGAAGAGACAGCCTGCAGAATGGGGGGAAATATTTGTAAACTACCCATCTAACAAGGGATTAAAAACTAGAATATATAAGGAGCTCTAACAACTCAATAGGAAAAAAATCAAATAATCTGATTAAAAAATGGGCAAAGGATCTAAATACACATTTCTTAAAAGAAGACATACAACTGGCCAACGGGTATATGAAAAAATGCTCAACATCATTAATCATTAGAGAAATGTAAATCAGCACTGTAATGTGATCTCACTTCAGTTAAAATGGCTTTTATCGAAAAGATAGGCAATAATGAATGCTGGGAAACATGGAGAAAGGGGAACCCTTGTATAATGTTGATGGAAATGTAAGTTAGTGCAACCACTACAGAGATCATTATGAAGGTTCCTCAAAAAAATGAAAATAGAACTATCATATGACCTAGCATTCCCACTGCTTGTTATATATCCAAAGGAGGGGGAATCCATATGTCCCAAAGATATCTGCACTCCCATGTTTATTGCAGCACTATTTACAAGAGCCAATTTTTGGAATCAACCTAAGTGTCCATTGATGGATGAATGGATAAAGAAATTGTACATATACACAATGGAATATTATTTAGCCACAAAAAAGAATGAAATCCTGCCATTTGCAAAAATATGGATGGAACTGCAGAATATTAAGTGAAATAAGCTGGCCAGCCCAGTGGCTCATGCCTGTAATCCTAGCACTTTGGGAGACCGAGGCAGGAGGATTGCTTTAGGCCAAGAGTTCTAGACCAGCCTGACCAAAAGTGAGACCCATCTCTACCAAAGGAAGAAAAAAAAAACTTTCTGTGCCAAGCACAGAAAGATAAATCTCACATGTTCTCTCTCATATGCGGGTGCTTAATATTAAAAATAATTGATCTCATGGAGACAGAATATAGAATGATGGCTACCAGAGGCTGGGAAAAATCGTGGGGAGGGGGCAATAAAGTGGGGATGGTTAATTGGTGCAAAAGCATAGACAACATGGACAGTACTTGATAGCACAACAAGTTGACTATAATCAACAATTATCCTTTATAATAACTGAAAGGGTAGAATTGGAAGGATCCTAACACAAAGAAATGATAAATGCCTAAGATGATGGATATCCCAGTTACCCTGATTTGATTAATCAACATTGTATGCCTGTATCAAAACATCACATTTACCCCATAAAGATATATAGCTATTATAGTCCCATAATAATTTAAAAGAAAAAAGAAAAAAATATACTGAGGAAGAGTTTTGCCCTAGACATTGATATTTTATATAAATTGAATTGGCTACATTTAAATGGATTAAAGAACTGATTTTATCAGACCTTTAAAAAGTAATAACTATTTATGTATTTATTATATTTGACTATTTACTCCAGTGAAGCCTCTATATTGGAAGTCAGAAACTTGTTTTAATGGTAAATTTTAACCCTAACATCCCTTGGTGTCGCTCAATTTGTATAAGATTTTTTTTAAAAAACCTGCTTAAGTAATGGAAAAATGTCCATAGTTAAAATATACATGTGTGCAAATGTTTTCACTACTTGAATATGTTCTCCTCTAGTATATTACAGTAATGTATTTGGATAAGTAAAAAAGTAATGCTTCCTAATTTTATCTTCCTAGTCAGTTTCCAGCAGACTAGAGGAAAATAATTCCTGTTGAAGCACTTGAATCACCTGCCCCTAACATGAAGTTACGTTGCAACCCAACAGATAAAAGCACAGCAGAGGGCATGCAGAATGGCTTATGATACATCTTACATGTAAAGCAGACAGTGGTGCCATATCCAGAAGGTTGGCTTCTTCCTTCTCAGCACCTTTAACAATCCCCACAGTGCCTCATGGAATTATTTCAGGAGTAAATACTAGATAACTCAGAGAATTGTGAACATAAATCAGCCTTTGGCCTTCTGCAACAAGAGATTCCTTCACTCTCTACTTGGTGTGTGTGCCCATTTGGCACTAATTATCTGCCCTTGATGTTTCTGCTGTGTATTTCAGTGGAATTTTAAGGCTGGAGAGACTTCAGAATCAAACGTTCCCCTTTGAAACATTTTTTGACAGTTGCTTGTGGCTTTCTAGAAGTTAAAATTAGGAAGCAGCATTTTCTGAATAACTTTCGGAGATGATATACTTTCTTACTTGAAATACAAGGTCAAACTCCTTCGTGTAATAGTGTGCGTGAAACCTAATTTCTTTCATTATGAACAATTAGGGGTTCAATGCACAATTTAATTTGAAGACACCAAGCATTAGTTGTTATATGTTTTTTGGGTTGTTTGGTTTGATTTTGTTTTTTTGAGACGGGGTCTCACTCTATCACTCAGGCTAAAGTGCAGTGGCACGATCATAGCCCACTGCAGCTTCCAGCTTCTGGGCTCAAGCAGTCCTCCCTCCTCAGCCTCCTGAGTAGTTAGGACTATAGGCGTACCCCACCATGCCCAGCTAAGTTTATTTATTTATTTATTGTTTGTAGAGATGAGGTCTTGCTCTGTTACTTAGTCTGGGCTCAAACTCCTGGGCTCCCAAAGTGGTGGGCCACCACAGGCATGAGCCACCACACTGGCCAATAGTTGTTAAATGTTTTATTGTCAACTTTTAATACAACCAGGATTTTGAGATGATTTTAATTTGCTATGTATAAATATACTATATAACCCCAAAAGAAGATTTATTCAATCTTTTCTTTAAAAAAAAAAAAAAAGTTGCTGGGTGTGGTGGCTCATATCTGTAAACCTAGCACTTTGGGAGCCCAAGGTAGGAGGATCGCTTGAGGCCAAGAGTTCCAAGACTAGACGGAGCAACATAACAAGATCCCATCTCTACAAAAAATTTAAGTATTAGCTGGGCATGGTAGCGTATGCCTATCGTCCTAACTTCTCAGGAAGATCCCTTGAGCCCAGAAATTCAAGGCTACAGTTAGCAATGAGCACACTACTGTATTCCAGCCTGGGTGACAGAACAAGACCCTGCCTGAAAGAGAAAAGAAAAAAGGCATTAAAAAGATATATTTTTTGGCAGAAGGATGTGTGTATGTTTAACTGAATTCTATGACAACTATATTTTTTGCATATGAATTTATATTTTTTGCATATGAAAAATTGAGAAATACGCTTTTTGGGTTATCTCATTTAACACACGATTTCTTCATATTTGACAAAATTTATGTTTTGTTTTTCTGTTAGTGCCTATCAGAATAATGACATCACTGAATTTGAAAAAATTCTGAAAACAAATCACAGCAACATCATGGATGATCCTTTCATAAGAGAACACATTGAAGGTATACTCTTTCTGCTGACTAAATTCTATTACTTTCTTTGCCACCATCAAATACTTCTTAATGGAGCTGCTTGGAATTAAGCCATTTTTCTTCTGTTTATTGCAAAGTGTAGAAATGTTTCTAAATGCTGTCATGGAATAGTATACTTTTTTAAATTATAAAGTTGTTTTAAAGGAAACATTAGCCAATTTCATATTAACATAATCAAGTTCTTGTATGATATCTATTTTGTTTAAAGTTACTGTCCGTTTCACCTTTCTATTCTAATTTAGATACTGTTGCATGTTTATTATTGATGCTTAGGTTCTAAGTTAATTTTTAGGGTTTATTTTTGACAAATAACAAAAGCTTTGAAAATATTCTGCTATAGATAATACTGAGATGATTATCCTACAAAAGGTAAGGTAATGTTGGGAAGGTTTCATACCAGTAAGTGAATGAGATTTTTAATATGTTCTGTTGAATTCCCAAAGATGAAAATCATTCCTTTGTCTGGGACCTCTTTTATATTAATAGCTCCATTGCTGGCATCTATTATGGAGCTTTTTAAAGGTTTTTAAATGGCCATTTGGAATTTCAGATGTATCAGGAAAATCTGAAGAATACTTCAGAAGTAAAATATAAACCCACTATGCTATACTTTGTAGGTACATAAAAATGTAGATGCTTTGTCCATGAGCTGCAATCTAGTTTTCTTTGTTGTTTTGCTTTGTTTTTGAGACACAATATCACTCTGTTGCCCGGGCTAGAGTGCCGTGGCATCAGCCCAGCTCACAGCAACCTCAAACTCCTGGGCTCAAGACATCCTCCTGCCTCAGCCTCCCGAGCAGCTGGGACTACAGGCATGTGCCACCATGCCCGGCTAATTTTTTCTGTATATATTTTAGTTGTCCAGCTAATTTCTTTCTATTCTTTTAGTAGAGATGGGGTCTCACTCTTGCTCAGGCTGGTCTCGAACTTCTGAGCTCAAACAATCCTTCTACCTCGGCCTCCCAGTGCTAGAATTACAAGCGTGAGCCACCACGCCTGGCCTAATTCCTTTATTAATTATAAATTCCTCGTTAGGTAGAGCTGTCTGATTCATACTGTTGATGCTGACGCTATGGCATGAATGAAATAGTTTATTTCCTACCTACTAAGCATTTATAGCATTGGTTTCAGCTCTACCTCAGACATTTTTATTTCAATAATCTGGAGAAGGTTTTTTCATTTTTTTCCTTCATTGGGTGATTCTAATGTGTAGTCGGGGTCAACACCCTGGGTTTATAGCCTTCCCTTGAATTTTTCCAGGAGTAACTACTAAAATAGGTCAGGAAATGGCTTTGGTTTGTTAATCTTTGATCTCAGAATATAAGAAGTTCATTAAAGCAAGTATAGGATCAAACAGCAACAATTTTTGTTAACTTCATTAAGCCTGGCAAATACTTGGCTTCCTTAAGCCACTAATTCCTTAAAGACCCTTGTATATCTTGGGTCCGTTGTCTTTCAAAGCTGCCTTCTTCATGGTCAGGCTCTGGGCTGCTCTGTGTCTCAGGAGCAGAGTGAAGTGTGTTGCTGTGACCTACATACCATTCTTTCTTGGTCTTAACCTTCCTTAATGGTAAACTAAGATCTAGAATATCAGGGCTTTCAGCATAAGGCCAATTTATGTAAACCTGGGTAAACCTGATTTAATCCTGTTCTCAGATCTGTACTCTGCATGATTGGTTCTGAGAATATATGATATAATAGGTAAATCTAGAAATTAATGAATCATAATATTTTATTTTTGATATATTAGTAACATGAATAAAAGTGTGTCACAGTTAATCCCATTGATAAATCTTAATACCTTGTAGTTTTAATCTTCTTGTGATTTTTTTTTTCCACTTCCATAAGTATTAGAATTCAGATGTTTTTGGTATTTTTTTATAGGTCCACCTATAATTTTAGGCCCAAATTATTGCTTGCCCAGTAGCATAATTTCAACTTGAAGTAAGGCTTGAGGGGGGAAAAAGAAAAGGATCCCAGTGGGATCATGCTCTAGTAAAAGGCCTACTAAGTGCTGTTATATGGAATCTGTATAAGTGGCCTTGATTTTATTTATCCTATATATGCTGCTTAGGTCCACTTACAGATTAATCATACTTTTAGCCATGTATTCTTAATATATCTTTTCAATTAAAATTATATTTGAAATTAGATTTGCTGGAAAGAAGCACAATCATTGTTAATAATTTTATTCTATGTAGGGAAAATATTATTTGTTATTAATTAATCCACTATTAACTAGTAATGTTGAAGATTTAATTGGTGAAACTCTTGATGGTGACATCTATGAATTTATTCTCTAGCCAGGCCTAACCTGCAGTAATCCATTCACTCAGCTGGAGGGGAGATATCAAGAACATTCCAGACACATTTCCTTTGGTAGTAACCTGATTACCTTTTCACCTCTAAGCCCTCCCTGTGGAGAACAACCAGAAGAATTTTGAATTAAAAATAAATCCAAACATCTTTCTTCATATTATCAATGCTGTGATATATTCTTAGACTATTGAAAATTTGGAGCCTATGTATTTGTGTTCATTTCAATTCACTTATATAGTATCATATAATGTTTTTAATATTCAGTGTTCATCAAAGTGTCTTTTAGATTATGATACTTTGTCTCAAGGGAAGTGGGGATATTTTGTACATTAACTATGCAGAATAAAAAATGTACGGTGCCTTGTTCTCTTGTTTAAAATGTATAAGCCTAAAGCTAATTACACTTACTTAGAGCTTATAAACATTCTTTAGTGTAATTGAAATATAGTAAACTTTGACAGAATTATTTGCATCCTTTTACAATTTATTCATAGTTTGAACTCCTAAATTTGTTAATATTGAACAGCTTTGGTACTGTATTTTAGAGGGTATACTGAGTTTCTTTAGATAAGCTTTCTGGATTCTGAAATCAGTTTGTATGCTGCAGTTTCAAATGGTTAAATTATTAGAGGTGCCCATTAAATCCTTTCCTTTTTATTTTCCTCTTTCTACAGCCAACAGCCATTGAAAGAAATGCCTTTTTCTCTTGAAAAGAATCATATCAGGCCAGGTGTGGTAGCTCATGCCTTGTAATCTGAGCACTCTGGGAGGCTGAGGAGGGAGGACTGCTTGAGGGCAGGAGTTGGAGAGCAGCCTGAGCAAGAGTGAGACCCTGTCTTTACTAAAATAGAAAAAATTATAGCCGGTCAACTAAAAATAGATACAAAAAATTAGCTGGGCGTGGTGGCGAGCACCTGTAGTCCCGGCTACTTGGGAGGCTGACACAGGAGGATCACTTGAGCCCCAGGAGTTTGAGGTTGCTGTGAGCTAGGCTGATGCCATGGCACTCTAGCCTGGGCAACAGAGCGAGACTCTGTCTCAAAAAAATAATAATTAAAAAAAAAAAATAGTATCATCACATAGTATGTTCAAAATATTTTCTCTTTTATAAAAATCTTAATTATGGGATTGCAGAAGACAGAGCCATCAGAATAACAGCACCAAGAAGACTCAGAGTAGCTAAAGCTTTTAACCAGATCTGGGTCCAGTTATTTGTCTGAAAATGAATTTGAGGGTTGGAGGCCATCACTAAACAAGCAGGAACTTTATGGATATCCCTTTAAGATTAGGACCTTTCAAATAAGGAAAGAAAACACATCTTTTTTTGTTGTCAGAGGGAGATATGTTAGCCTTGTGGAAAAGATGATATTATGAAATTCATGTGAGCTGTTAGAAGGCTATGTGAGGTACTGGCATAGAAGAATGTTCTTAAAATGCCTAGTTTTACCAAAAGATAAATGTAGCTTTAATAGCCCATTGATGAGTAATTCAAGTAAGCCTTGTAGGAAAAAAAATATACATAAAAGGGTTTCTAGGGCCTAGCGCCATGAAACCTATAAGATTGGTATAAAGTAAACCAAGACTATACAAAGCAATATGCAACACAACAATAAGACAATGTTAGTAAACATGATTTTTGTGGGTAGGTTTAATAAAATGTACCACTGAATCATTTATACAACTTTTAGCTATTGAGGTATTCATGGGCCTTGGGCCCTTAGAAAACCCTAGCTTATGTATATTTTTTTCCTGTGTGGCTTGTTTGAATTATTCAAATAAGTAATGTACTCAAACTGGCTTAACAATAAGGAAATTTATTTCATGAGTTACCAGGGTGATTCCAGGCTCTTTATAATCAACAGCTCAATGATGCTATCAAAGTCCAACATTCTATCCATGGTTCATTCTGTTATCCTTGGTGTTGGCTTCTCCTCTAAGGCTGGGTCCTTTTGGGGTCATAGGATGGCTGCTAGTGGCAATCAGAGCTACATCTTTCCCTTTGGACTGGTTAAGCCAACTAATACCATATACCCATCTGTAAGTCAATGAACCAGCAGGGGCTTGGCTTAAATTAATCAGGATTCCCTATTGAATCTAGGATCATACCTGAATAAAAACCATCAATGTCCCCTATAACTAGATAATGTTCATGAGTTGTTAGACTCTAGAATTATGAGGTATTAGGAAAATCTAAAGAGACAAATTGAAACAAAACTGCTTGGTAGAACAAGAGTCTTTCCAAAATAGAAAAAAAAGCAATTTCCATTTATTGAGGACCTACATTTATTGAAGACAGCCCTTTATAATATTTTACTTAATGTTACAATCACCCTGTAAGAGATGTACGTACGAGTTTTATAGACAAAGGGTCCAAGGCTCAAAGGATTTAAGCAATTTTGTGTAAACCAAGTTCTCTCTTCTCCAAAGCTGTGTTCTTTCACTTAATCATGTAAGTAGGTAACAGTCAAGACCAGAATGTTAGGGTAAGGAATTTACATAGTTTTTGAAATGTGATGTGCTGCCCAAATCCCTCTTTAGGGCCAAAAGACTTAATCCTTCAGCTGCTGGAAGTACTGCTGGCAGACAGCCCTCAGCTGTCATCCCATGAGTATTGTGCTGCCTCAGCTGAAGAGAGCCACTTTACCCAAGGGCACACCATTTCCCAGGTATCCTGTATTCAGTGATTGAAGTGGGGATATAAAGGGCTGGCTCCCTCACAATTTAGAAGTGTCATCCCAGCTTCAGTGCTACCCCTAAGGCAGGCTGACATTGCCCAGTTGTGTTCTTCCTTGTCCCTACAGGTGTTGATTCCAAGGACACTCCCTGACAAGTCTCTTGCATCCTAATCTCTTTGCTTCCTGGGAAACCTAACCGGTGACAATTACCAATTTAAAGGATTTGAGAAGATGGGATTGTAGAAACAATAATAGATAAAATAACAGTATAGCCTTCTATAAGATGAAATGCTGTGACCACATCCTCATTTAGAATTGTATTAATCTTTGGGCTTGCTGGTATTAAGGAAAGGTATTTAGAATGATGGTGATGGGAACAATTAAATTTTGAAAGCTGACTATATGTCTAATTAAGATACTACCTCTTTTTCCTTTACATATCTGGAGGTTTCATAAAAACCAAAAGAATCTATAGGGAAATGGTCTCCTATTGGTGTCAAATACTGATTTGAAAGCAGTATAGTTTACAGAGATAAAATAGGATTTCAAAAGAAATATACCAGAATGCTAACAGTAATTTTCAGTGGTCATAGGTCATCTATGGGTACATAAACTTTCTGCTTTTCTCATTTCCTGAATATGTTATATTAATATTTCCTTAAGAAAATGAAAGAATAATCTCCCTGTGGCATCTCCTGGTTTCTATGAAACTCTGGAAGGAGAGGATAATGTGGGGGTAGGATTTACTTTCTCCTTTAAAAAAAATTTGGCAAGTATAGAAAACTTTGGTAGGTCCTAATGCAGTATTAATATTGCTACATATTTCTTTTTCCATTGTGCATTATCTAGAATAAACTGCTCTAATTAAATAACAAAGACAGGTAACTCTTAGCTTAAGAATATTTATTAAATGGATGACTTACAAGGATATTGATGAATAAATGTAAAATTTTTCTCTCATAGTTGAACATGAAGCTTTCACGTGTATAAGGTTTAGATTCAATTTTATTTTTTAAAAAAAGTTGCTGCCCATTTCAGATTATATCATAGCATGTGAGGCACTGGTGAGGTGTATGTCACCAGAGATGCCCAGTTGTTTGATCTCGTGGAGATGTTTCATCCGATGATTGTACTGTAACAAGTGAGCATCATTGACTGCAACCTTGAAGTGGTCGGGTTCAACCAGTATTTGTATCTGAAATGGCATATATACAAACTGTTATGTGAGGTAATGCACATGTTAACTCAATTTAGCCATTCCGCTACGTATACATATTTTAAAACATGTTGTACATGATACATACAATGTTTATTTGTCAATTTAAATAAGGAAAAAAGGAAATGCCTGTTAATTTCAAACCAGTCTGGCCTGAGCTCAGGATGTCCAACATTCCATCTTTATCAGCATTTGTGAAACTGAGTAATATCCAGAAAAAGTAACTTGACAACAAAAATAAACTCTAGCTTATTCAGGTATTTAAACAAAGATGAAGCAACAAAATTATTGGAATACATATAAATGAAGCCATAAAGGTTAATAATTTGCCTAAATAATATTTTTATGGCCTAAAAAACCTTAAAGTAAAAATTAAACATTAAAGCAGGATTCCCTTAGAGTAGCAAATATTACAAAGACTGATAATAGTCAGGTTTGGGGCCAGGCACGGTGGTCCATGCCTGTAATCTCAGCATTTTGAGAGGCCAAGGCGGGAGGATTGCTAGAGCCCAGGAGTTGGAGACCAGCCTGGGGAACATAGCAAGAACCTATCTCTTAAAAAAAATATATTAGTGTGGCATGGTGACTTGTGCCTGTCATTCCAGCTGCTCAAGAGGCTGAGGTGGGAGGATTACTTAAGCCCAGGAGTATGATGCTGCAGTGAGCTATGATCATGCCACTGCATTCCAGCCTGGATGACAGAGTGAGACTCTGTCTCAAAGAAATAAAATTTTCTAAAAAATCAGGTTTGGCAAGGGTAGGGGAGATAGACTCTTCCAGTAGTTGGTGGATGACTACTGGAAGCAGCAATTGCACAATATTTTATCTAAATTTTAAACATGTATATTCTTTGAAGCGAAGATTCCTAGAAGATTTGCTTCTAGGAAGCAAAGATTTATAAGGATGGTTATTACAACATTTTAGTAAGATAAATAAATCCAGGTCATTTGTTTGGAGTATTTCTATATCCAAATTTTTATCAGTTAGGGTACTTATTAAATTATCACATATCTAAAAAAGATATGGCCATGTTCTCAGCCTGCTGTACCTGGTTTCCTGGGGTGGGCTGGGGAGGAGATGTACTGGTTAGGTGCCACAGGCCAGATGATAAAAATGCATTTCAAGTGCATTGTGGTTTTTGAGTGATTGCCCACAAGAAATACACATTGTCAATATATAATAGTAGCAATAACTTACTTTGAATGGTTTACCACTTTCAAATGGGAAAACCATCTGTCTTTCTTCCCTTCCCCAGTTATTATCCAGCTTTGTGTTGCAAACAATGACTCTCCTGTTGTTCTCATTGAAGCGTGGGTTGAAGTGGAAGGCAACATCATTTCCTCTCTTGAAATCTAAGGCAATTCTGTTTTAAGCCAAAGACCAGAGTTATTAAAATAATTAAAGTTGTATTCTTACATCAAG
The DNA here is from genome assembly GCA_963574885.1 of Lepilemur ruficaudatus. NCBI lineage: Eukaryota > Metazoa > Chordata > Mammalia > Primates > Lepilemuridae > Lepilemur > Lepilemur ruficaudatus. The sequence continues at coordinate 2,118 of CAUYRT010027609.1, read as the reverse complement.
TGAAGAACATATAATTTTCTAAAAAGCAAATAATTTCATAATACAGTATGTAGAAAAATTTTCTGAACAGAAAGTAAACTAGAGAATGGGTTCAAACTGGAAAGTATACTAGGCCCAATATTCTGTGTCCTACCATAGAATCTGAAGGCGAGCAAGACAATATCTGTTGAATTTTTTTTTGCATGATTGTCTTTGATCACATCATTCCACTCAGCTGGGCAAATGCCCTCATTATAGACTCTACTTATGAAAACCCTTGAAGGTTTTTTTTTTTTTTTTCCTGAGACAGAGTCTTACTCTGTTGTGGCATGTGCCACCATGCCCGGCTCATTTTTTCTATATATATCTTTAGTTGGCCAATTAATTTCTTTCTATTTATAGTAGAGACGGGGTCTCACTCTCGCTCAGGCTGGTTTTGAACTCCTGACCTTGAGCGATCCACCCGCCTCGGCCTCCCAGAGTGCTAGGATTACAGGCGTGAGCCACCGCGCCCGGCCTGGTTTTTTTTATAGAGGTATTTTTATTGAGCCCACTTTAAAGACACTGTCTTACTATATAGATAATGGTTATCTCTTTCCTGCCCTGCCAGGTTGCTTTGAATACCTGTTAAAGGCAAGCCAGCTATATAACTAAGAGCTATCAAATACTTGGCTTCCTCATGCTTAACCAGAAACCTAGTTCCTCTAAAACAACAAGAATGAGATAATGCAGTTGATGTTCAGCATCCTGTTGCTAAGTTGTAGAGGCATGACAGTAAATGTGTTAAACATTCCATGATGTGAGATGGAACTAATGAAAGTACTAGTTTAACTTTTTAACCCTGTTCCTTTCAGATGTTAATATAAACACAAGTCCTCTTTGACTAACCCCATCCCTGAGTTCCTCAAAGTATTCTCCATAGAGCACTTAACACCAGAATCAGCTGGTATTCTTGTTTTAAAGCAAGGTCTGCACTCTAGACTGACCAACAATGATTGTGTGTGTATTTTGATTCAACCAGCAATAGTCATGTTCAACTACAAATATTTTCCAATGATTAAATTCACAGGGAAAAATGGCAGTAGAATCTGTATTTGACTACATATCTTTTGGCTCTATTTCCTCTTCATTGCAAAAGTAGATATCACATTGCAAAAGTAGATATTATCATCTCTGTCACCTTAAGCACTTTTTTTTTTTTTTTGAGTCAGTCTCACATTGTTGCCTGGGCTAGAGTGCCGTGGCGTCAGCCTAGCTCACAGCAACCCCAAACTCCTGGGCTCAAGCGAGCCTCCTGCCTCAGCCTCCTGAGTAGCTGGGTCTACAGGCATGCACCACTACACCCAGTTTTTTTTTTTCTATTTTTAGTCATTTGTCTAATTTTTTCTATTTTTAGTAGAGATAGGATCTTACTCTTGCTCAGGCTGGTCTGAAACTCCTGACCTCAAGGGATCCTCTTTCCTCGGCCTCCCAGAGTGCTAGGATTACAGGCATGAGCCACCACACCTGGTCCTTTAAGCACTTCATTTTTTCATGCAATTCCTTATAGAATTTGCAGGACTAAGCAACAAGTTTTTCAGCTTACTACCCTTAACCATATCAGCCAGAATTAGTTTTGATTTGTCACAGTCTCAGTCTACATCTCTAGCATTATTGGAATTAAACTTTCCAGTGCAATGACCCTAATAAGGCCAGGATACTGGTGTAGTTCTGCGTGTTAGGGGTCGTGGGAGGAGGAAAGCAGATGTTAACAAATATTGACAAATCACGAGTGCTGTATGCACAGGATAAGGTGTGCTAAGTTCTACATTTTGTTGGGAGGAAGCATGCATATGCACAGAAGCAGAGGCTATGTATATTTTGTAATTTCCTGTGAGATGAGCTTTATTATGCAGGGGAGTACTGTGTTTGAGAGGTTGGCTAGGCTATGTGGAAAGAAGGGTTGGCTTAGGGTGGTAAGCACCATGCAGAACCAGAGGAGGCTGGCTGGAGGTAGAGTGGATGGGCTATTTGTGTAAAATTATCAGATCAGAAGATGAGTCCATCTCCTGGTGACAGGATGTGGCTCCTGTTAATTCACCAGAAGCAAGGTGACAGACACAGAGGCTGTTTATGGATTCTTGAATAAACCTGTACATG
>CAUYRT010027608.1:0-49401 GCA_963574885.1 Lepilemur ruficaudatus | reverse complement strand
CACCTAATAAGTGCCTGGAAGAGGAGAAAGACCTAGGAAGAAGGTGCAGAAGAAATAATTGTTAGATATAAAGAGAATCATAAGAATTGAGTATCTCAGAAGCTTAGGGAGGAAAAATTTAAAGAAAGGAGCAATGGGCCCATCGCGGTGGCTCATGCCTGTAATCCTAGCACTCTGGGAAGCCGAGGCAGGAGGATTGCTCAAGGTCAGGAGTTCAACAAGGGGGCAATGGTCAGTTATGCTAAGTTCCCCTCATCTTCCTCCTCATTTCCTGGCTCCCTTCGCTATAAATTAATTGAAAGAATTATCTGTTTCAGCACTGTCCAATAGAAATATGAGCCACATATATAATTTTGAATTTTTTAGTTAACTACTATTTTTTCTTTCCTTTTCTTTCTTTCTTTCTTTCTTTTTTTTTTTTTTTTTGAGACAGAGTCTCACTGTGTTGCCCGGGCTAGAGTGCCGTGGCATCAGTAGCTGGGCCTACAGGCATGCGCCACCATGACCGGCTAATTTTTTCTATTTTTGGTAGAGACGGGGTCTTGCTTTTGCTCAGGCTGGTCTTGAACTCCTGAGCTCAAACGATCCACCTGCCTCGGCCTCCCAGAGTGCTAGGATTACAGGCGAGAGCCACCGCGATTTTGAGACAGACTCTTAGTCTGTTGCCTGGGCTAGAGTGCCGTGGCATCAGCCTAGCTCACAGCAACTTCAAACTCCTGGGCTCAAGCAATCCTTCTGCCTCAGCCTCCCCAGTAGCTGGGACTACAGGCATGTGCCACCATGTCCAGCTAATTTTTTCTATATATTTTTTAGTTGTCCGACTAATTTCTTTCTAATTTTTTTAGTAGAGATGGGGTCTTGCTCTTACTCAAGCTGGTCTTGAACTCCAGGCCTCAAGTGATCCTTCTGCCTCGGCCTCCCAAAGTGTTAGGATTCAGGCCTGAGCTATCTCACCCAGCCTAATTTTTAGAATTTTTGTGGAGATGCGGATCTCACTATGTTGCCTACACATTATACTTTATTTTTATTTCTGTTGTCTATTGTTAATCTCCATTTTTCTTCTGGCCATACTAGTGACTTGTAGGGACTTAGATTTGCCTAATTATGCCTTCTTTTTCTAATTTAGTAAAGATGACTGTGATTTCTTTATTTCATTCATGAGTTTTGTACTGTAGGGGGAATTAACAACTTCTGCCAATAAATACATGGGCAACAGAAGGGGAATAACTGTCTCCCCATGTGACTTGATATTGAGAAATCTTGTTTCACATTATTGTCGTGGAATGAACATGAATTTGGAAGTCAGACAGACCTTGAGTTCAAATTCTGGTCTGTTCCTTCCACTGTGGTTTGAAACTAAACATCATGCTTGGCTGGTGTGGGACGTGAGCTCAGTGTGACCAGAAGGGGGCACTTTCTCAGGTTGCTGAGTAAAAGCAGACAAGGACAGGCTCTCCCAAGCCTTCTAGGCTTTGTGTGTGTCTCCTTCTGCCTGGAATACTGTTGATCTTCTCCTTTTTTTTTTTGAGACAGAGTCTCACTCTGTTGCCCGGGCTAGAGTGCTGTGGCATCAGCCTAGCTCACAGCAACTTCAAACTCCTGGGCTCAAGCAATCCTTCTGCCTCAGCCTCCTGAGTAGCTGGGACTACAGGCATGTGCCACCATACCCGGCTAATTTTTTCTATATATATTTGTAGTTGTCCAGCTAATTTCTTTCTGTTTTTAGTAGAGACAGGGTCTCGCTCTTGCTCAGGCTGGTCTTGAACTCCTGAGCTCAAACGATCTGCCTGCCTCAGCCTCCCAGAGTGCTAGGATTACAGGTATGAGCCACCACGCCTGGCCAGATCTTCTCCTTATCTTGCTAGCTTCTATCCAGACTTCAGATTTCAGCTCAGACAATTCCTCCTGCTTCCCCATTTTCTAGTTATATAAAATCTTTGTGCCTCAGTTTCTTCATCTGTAAAATGGAGATGATAATAGTACCACTTCATGGGGCTATTGTGATGAATAAGTGAGCCAATCCATGAAAACCATCCTTACCAAATAGTAAGCACTCAATAAATTATGATTAATTTATCATTGATAATATTTTGTTAGTATTAATATTATTTATTAATTGTATTAATGTGTATTCATTTTATTATTTCCTGGCTTCTCTGCTCCAGAGCAGCTGGGTTCCCCTCTCTCAGTTCCCACAGAGATGCTGGACTGTACTTTTGCTTTGCATGTCTGCCAGGCTGTGATGTGCTTAAAGGCAGAGAGGTGTGTCCCTTATCACTGTGCCCAGCTTCTAGTGCAGGGCCAGGGACTTTAGGACTCAAGGTCAAAGTGGGATGACAGAATAGAAAGGGAACAGGTTTTGGCGGCACACAGAAATGGGCAGTCCTAGTTCTGCCTCCTGTTAGGGTGGAAGCTTCTAGTGGGTGTTCACGGTGCAGGTGGAGAAAGATTTCTCAGGCAAAGATTAAGATATAAAAGTAAAAAGTTTACTTTATCCTTTAGATGGACAGAAAGAATGAGAGAGAGAGAGAGAGAGAGAGAGAGAGAGAGCGCACAAGAGAGCAGGGAGGTGGTGTGGCATCCCAAAGAAAGAGAAGGGGGTGCCAGCCTTGAGGACAAGTGGCTTGCTGATTTTAAGGACAGAGAAAAAAAATAGTGATGGCTGTCAGTCAATAACAAAAGCAGCTACAGGATGTCAAAGTCCAAGAGTTGGTTTCCTGCCTTTCCTTGGAGAAGGGATTATCACCGGAGATGAGACTCTGTCCTCGAGGTACGGTTGAGGATGGGCACTCACACTCTGTTGTTTGCAGAGGAACTCTTTAGACCATAAAAAGCACATTCTCAAAAAATAGTTTTGAAAGAGAGATTTACATCTCTTTTCTGTCTATTCAGATATCTTCAGAAGTTGTACAAAACATAACTTCAGGGTGCCTGCTAGTGAGAGAACTCACAGGATTGAGCTTTAACTGTTACTGGGGAAATTGGGGGATTAGGAATTTTCCTCTTATTTTTGCATGGCTGCCCCTTTCACCTCCCACTTCCTGGGCTACCTGGAACAGTAGCCCTAATGTCTCTGGACTTCGGCTTCTTCGTGTGTATAAGAGGTGAGGATTATACTTGCCTCATGGCTTTTCTGGCGTGAGGGTATTCAATGCATCAGGCTTGGAATTGGTGTCGATGAATAATTATTTATTAGTGTGTATTGCATGTGTGTTGCATGCAAGAATGTGACAGATGTGATGTGACATTCTCAGTGCAGAAGGATCAGCCCATATCCAAAACTCAAAGAGCCCTTAAGAGATGAGCCCATTTTAGAGAATAATAAAGGCACACCAGTGGGTGGGGCAGTGATACTTCTCCTAAGTGACCAGAACATAGAGGGAGGAGACCACCGAGGCCTCAGGCCTGAGGTGCTTGGCTTCTTGATAGAGCTGCCACCGTCTTGGGCCTGTAAACTGGGTGGTGTCCTGCAGCCGCCCAGCCGCTGTTTCTGGGATGCATGGCTGCATTCCTCCTTCTTGCATTGGCTTACACTGCCCCCTAGGGGCATTTTCCTCCAGAACCAGGGTACCAGTGGACAGTTAGGAGGGGACCAAGCCTCTTCTCTCCTGTGCTCACTCCGTGGCAATCTCACCCCATCTCATAGCTTTGCATACCATCCATGTAGGGCCCACTTCCAAAATTATATCCCCAGTCCAAACTACACCCCTGAATTCTAGACTAGGAGATCCAACTGCCACTTGTCCCCTCTCTTCCCTTACCCAGATTCCCAAATGCCTGTGGCCACCTGATTAGAAATAAGGTGTGAGGGAGAAGAGGTCAGGGGTGGAAAGAGAAAGTGGTCTGAACTGGCTGTGGTTAAAATTTCTTTTCCCTTTTCTTTTCTTTTTTTTAGAGAGAGGGTCTCACTCTATTGCCCACGCTGGAGTGCAGTGGCACAATTGTAGCTCACTGTAACTCCTGGGCTCAAGTGATCCTCTTGGTTCAGCCTCCCAAGTAGCTGGGACTACAGGTGTGTGCCACCATGCTCGGCTAATTGTTTTATTTTTTTGTAGAGAGAGGTCTCACTGTGTTGCCCAAGCTAGTCTCAAACTCCTGGGCTCAAGCCATCCTCCCACCTCCCAAAGTGCTAAGATTACAGGTGTGAGCCACCCCACCCGGCCCTAAGTTTTCTTATGTTTGCACAATTTTTAAAAATTTTGATAAGAAAAAAAAAGTTTGATAAGAAACACATAACACAGAATGTACTTTCTTAACCATTTCTAAGCGTACAGCTCAGTAGTGTTAAGTATATTCACATTATTGTGCAGCAGATCTCTAGAACTTTTCATCTTGCAAAACTGAAAGTCTGTGCCCATTCTTACTTTTGCAAATTTTATGAAAACATGTAATCCCATACAAGGAGTGGGTCCTAAAGCTTAAACGTCATGTGCTTCATGATAAATACCCTCCTGCTGAGGGCAGATTAGAGTTTTCTCGGAGTTCCCTGGGACCTAGCCTTGGACATCATACACAGTAGGAAATCAAGGTCGCATCAAATGTCAGCTCCAGAGGGGGGAACCATTAGTGTACGGTCCAGAGGTTCTAACCTTCTCATGCAGTCCTGGGATTTTGAGATGGTGTCTCAGGGGCCACGGTTGGGGGCTGCTGTAGCTCCTTCCCTGCCTCACTTGAAACATGGATCACCTCTGTGTAAATAACAATAATGATGACATTAATAGTCATCAAGTTGGCATGCATTAGGCACTTTACTATATGATAGACACTGTTCTAAGTAGTCTGCTTGTATTAAGTTACTTAATCCTTACAGTGTAACTATGTACTTGGAACTCTCATTATCCCATTTAACAGAGGAAGATATTGAGGCTTGAAAAGTTTCCATTTTATATATTAAGATTCCATGTAAGATAACCTTTGAAAAAAATTGTTCTACTGATAACACATTTTGAAAAAGCCTGAATTAGTCCAAGTTCTTTATTTTACACATGGGCAAGTAAAACCCAGAAAAAGGGAGGTCGTTTGCTCGGTGCCTACATTTATTTTTTCTTTATTTCCTGGATCCCTGCTCTGTGCCAGGCACAGTGCTTTGGCCTAGGGGTTCAGAGGTCAATAAGACACTCACGGAACGTAATTTTATATACATATATATCTATATATATTTTTAGAGACAGGGTCTCACTCTGTCACCCAGGCTGGAGGGCAGTGGCAGAATCACAGCTCACAGCAGCCTCAAACTCCTGGGCTCAAGGTATCCTCCTGCCTCAGCCTCCCAAATAGCTGGGACTATAGGCTGAGCTAACATGCCCGGCAAGAACGTAATTTTAGTGGAGCCAATGGACAATATATACAACAAGAAATCAATAAGGGAAATTCCAGAGAGTGCTGAGATGATCAATTTGGGGAGATGTGATTGAGTGACAAGAGGGTAGAGGGCTAATTTAGATTCAGAGGTGGTCAAGGAAGTATGGTCTGTGGAGGTGACATGTGAGCCGCACCCTGAGGACCTGAAGAAGCCAGCCACGGACCTCTAGTGGAGAAGAGCACTCCAGGGAGAGGGAACTGTAAGTGCAAAGGCCCTGAGGCAGGAATACTATTAGTAATAGAACAGACTCCGGTTCCAGTGCTCCTTCACCACTTGGTACCTCTCGCGGCCCTCTCTAGGAAAGAGGCTCCTTTGGTGTCCTGGACCTCCCTCAAGCTCAGTCCCTAAGGTGCCAACTTATGTAGGAAGGCAGCAGCTCTCTGAGGCTGTGGGTCCCCCTCCCAGGAGCCCTGTGGCTAAACCGGATCTGAGTGGCCTGGTTCCTGTCTGGCAGGGTGTGAGCAGACATCTCTCTGCCGTCTCTCTCCAGGCTCCAGCCCTGGCCCCAAATCTCCATGGCAACCCCTAGACACAATCCTGATCCAAAGGAGGAAGATCTGGAACGGGGAGCACAAAGATCATAGTGAAGAGACCAGAGGGGCTGGCGCATTTGCCTCCCCTGCCCCTTGTGTCCTGCCAGCCTCCCTCACCCCAGTCTCCCCAGAGACCCCAAACTGAAGATTCTGCCCCGTTGCTGGGCACAGCAGAGCCCGGATGGAGGCTCATCTTCCGCAGCTGCCCCAAAGGCTGCTCCTCCTGGGGACAGCTGCCCTGACTGTGTCTGCTCTGGAGACAGGTGAGTGTGAGGGGGCTCGGCTGGGGCACCCCAGAGACTCGGGGCCCCCACCAGCCTTGGAGACTGTGTTTCCCTAATCAGCAGTCACCCTGATAGGCTGGGACCTTTGAGTTGGAGAAAGCCCTCTGGAAGGCTGGAACTCCACGTCACCCAGGAGCAGGGGTCTGGGGGTGGGCAGGACAGCCCTCGGGTCTAACAGTGGAAAATACCGAGGGCTTTGGAGTCAGACCACCCTGCGTTCACACACTCACTCTGCCACTTCCTGCATTTGTACCCTTGAGATTGTTATGTCAGCTCTCTGAGTCTCAGTTTCTGCAGTAAAATGAGGGTAATGATAGGCCCGTGCCCCTTAAGGGACAGTTATTATTGTGCATGCAAGACGAGGTAGACCATGCAAGACACTTAGTGCCTGGTACATAAAAGGTGCCCAATTTACTCCCTCTGTAAACCTCACCGCGACCCCGTGTGTCTCCAGGGTGGGCTCTGGCTTTAGTAGGTCTGTGCAAGTTTGGGAAAATGCTCCCGTGTCCTGCTGACGGCTTTCTTCTCCAGAGACCCACATTCTGGCTGGTCCCCAAGCACCCGCTGGTGCCCCTGCCTTGCCCAGAAAACCTGCCTCCTTTTCACTCTCTGTCCTTACAAAGATCAGAGCTGGTTTGAGCACTTACACTTTATCTTATTTAATTCTCACAACAACCTTGTATCACTGAGGATGTTTCTTTCCAGCTATATGTAACAAAGGCCAAACTAAAACGGGGCTTAAACCATAACGACATTTATTATTTCACTAAAGAAGAGTGGCCACAGGTGATCCCAGAGATGGTTAATTCAGCTGCTCAACTATGTCAATGTTCCTCTCTAATTCTCGTGACTTGCTCTCGGAATGGCTGCAGAAGCTCCGGACATCGCATCCTCAGTCACAGCTTTTGAAAGCAGGAAGAAAAGCAGCTTTCTCGTCACATAGCTCTCCACACACCCCTTCTTCTTCTTCTTCTTTTTTTTTTTAATAGAGGAGGAAAACCTTTCCCAGGAACTCCCAGCAGACCTCTTGTTAAGTTTTGGCCTGAACCACTGGGTCACATACCAACCCCTAAACCTGGCGAGTAAAATCAGGATTACAAGGCCTGGTTCAACAAGGCTGTTGGGTGGGCGGGCACCCAAATGTGTCTACTGCATCCTTGACTAGGATAGCAGTAGATAACACTTCTCTAACACCCGTTGAATGCCCAAGCACTGTCCCACGCCCTGTGCACACACGTCTACGATACTTTATTTGCAATTCTAAAATACAAAGAGCTCTGAAAACCAAAATTTGTTCTTAACTAATTTATTGGTAGACTTAACTGAACTGATAGGAGACTGTTTATTGTCTTTATTTACCCCTGTTAGGGTACGTGTTCATACAAGTGCACTAGAGATTATGTTGGAGCTTGCAGAGCCTCTGTAGGCTCGGGTTTGGGGCTGTAACATAATATGCTGTATGTAGGGGGGCTGTCCGGAAAGTATCCAGCCATGCAATACCATTCTTGTCATATTATCTTTCTAAAATCTGGAAAATTCTGAAACACATCCTAGGGCTTTTGAATAGCATTGTAGATTTTTTTGTTATTTTTTTTTGAGACAGAGTCTCACTCTGTCACCTGGGCTAGAGTGCCATGGCATCAGCCTAGCTCACAGCAACCTCAAACTCCTGGGCTCAAGCAATTCTAGTGCCTCAGCCTCCCGAGTAGCTGGGACTACAGGCGTGCGCCACCATGCCCGGCTAATTTTTCTATGTTTAGCAGAGATGGGGTCTCGCTCTTGCTCAGGCTAGGTTTGAACTCCTGACCTCAAGTGATCCACTCGCCTCGGCCTCCCAGAGTGCTAGGATTACAGGTGTGAGCCACCAAGTCCAGCCAGGGTTGCAGATTTGGATTAAATTAAATTAAATCATTTAATCGTCATAAACATTCTGAGATTGTGTGTAACATCCTCTTTTACCAATGAGGAAACTGAGGCTCAGAGAGGGCAAGTGACTTGCTTGGGGTTACAGAGCGGGCAGCGAACAGCGGGCAGAGACAGGTTTAGGATCTCGCCTCGTTGCTCCAAGGTCCGTGCTTTTCTCTGCAGCCGACCTGGTGGCCCTGTGCGGGCAGACGTGGCAGGGGGACGGGCTGCTGCTGCGCTCCCACTCTGAGTCGCGCAGATTCTACTTCGTGGCTCCGGACACCGACTGCCGGCTCTGGGTGCAGGCGGCGGCCCCTGGCGACAGGATCCGCTTCCAGTTCCGCTTCTTCCTGGTCTACAGCCTGACCCCAGCGACCACCGTGTCCCCAACGCGCAGCGCCTCCTCCCCGGCGCCGGCCGACCCATGCGCCTCCGGCTCCTTCCTGCAGTTCTATGAGGGCTCGCCGGGGGCACCCCGGGCCCTGGGGGCCCCTGTCTGCGGCCTGACCATCCCTGCCCCAGTGGCATCCTCTGGACCCTTCCTAGGCCTGCGCCTGGTCACGAGAGGCCGCCAGCCCCGCGTGGACTTCGTGGGTGAAGTCACCTCTTTCCGGTCGGGTGAGTTGGGGCTGAGGGCCAGGACGGGGCCACAGTTGGGGTTGGGGGGGGCGGCACAGGGGCTGCTGCCGGCAGGGGCACGGCCGGGACACCGGGAGCCAGGAAGTGGAGGGGCTGGGGCCTACTGAGTGGAGGAGGAGGTGGTGACGGCTGGAGGCTCCCAGTAAGGGACAGATGTTCCAGACCCAAAGAGCCAACCCCATAAACCTGGCTCCCATGGATGTGTGCACCAGCCGGCCCCATCAGCCCCTGGTGTACACACACTCACACACGTGCACACCTCACACTGAGCCACACGCTCACACGCAAGTCTCATCCACATGACCACACACTGTGTACACACATGTCCGCACACTCGCTGCCTCTCACACACGGCACACGCACACGCAATTCACATGACATCTTATGCCCACACAGTGCCACCTCGCACACTCACACACACTCACACACTCTCATGTTCACAAGGGCTTCTCTGCCCCAGCTCAGCCCTTCAGATGTCTGCAGAAGGGCATGGTTAGGGCTCTGGTGACTGGAAGTAACAGAAACCCACTTGGCAAGGAGGGGGACCTCTTGGGACTGAAATGAATCGTACTCGAGTATTGGGCATCGCCTTTGGCCCTGTGCATGCCAGATCTCATCTGTGCCGCAGCAGCTCTGCCGGGGTGGTATTTACAGATGGGGAAACACTCAGGGAGGTGAAGCTCCCAAGGCCTCCCGGCTCGTAAGCAAAGCAGCTGGGCTTTCATGCTAGCATGTGTCCTTCAGCTGAAATCGAGTTCGAGGCCTTAGCCCCAGCAGGTTCCCCTAGGACTGGAGCCTCTTGCTGGCGTCACAGAGGCTGTCTCCAGTGACGGCAAGCAGATGAGCTGCCAAAGCCCAGAAGATCCCAAAACCATGGAGAAGCTTTATCGTGATCCCTGGCAAAATAGCCGGACTAGAGAATCAAACATGGGATTGTGAGCACTTTCAGGCGAGAACATGGGGTCTCTGAGAGCCACCACAGGTTCACCAAGAGCTAGACCTTGGCGTAGCAGGCCCTGGACAGCCCTTTAGCTCTGAGCTGGTCAGAGAGCTTCCGTTCCAGCCGCTTTGTCTCCTTAGTCAAGTCCCACCTTTCTCCTTCCTTGGAATAAATAGTACATGGTCTGAATTTTGGATTTTAGACTCTCTCTTCTCTATGAGAGTCTCTAGCTCTGGAATAAACTATATACAATTTGTACCCTAAATCATTGGGGCCATAACTGATAGCACCTGGGGTCCCCTTCTCTGGCTGTAGCATCCTATCATGTTGCTTTCCAGACATTCTCACTAGCTGATTGGAAATCACCACCTCCCTTCCTCCCGTCCTTTCTCCCTCTCCTCTGTACGGTGGCTTTGCCCTCCTATGGGGTGCAACTGTCAGCCGCGGAGGCCAAGAATTTTGTAGCTGCTCTGTGTTTAGCAGGAATGGGCTCCAAAAAGAAAGTGGCAGTGGTGACGCCCTCTTGCAACTCTGGCTTCCTTAAATCCTTTTGAATGAGGAAAGGTCCACTGCACATCCTTGTCCCAGTCACGCACACCTACAGGCACACCCCACCTGCTCATGCACACACTTAGGACTCCCCATACGTTGCCATGCTACTGTGTTTTCTCTCTCATAGACTTCACTCTTACACCTACACACCTTTTATTTTTATTTTTTTTAGAGATGGAGTCTCACTCTGTTGCCCAGGCTGGAGTGCAGTGTAGCGATCATAGCTCACTGCAGCCTTGAACTTCTGGGTTCAAGCGATCTTCCCACGTCAGCCTGCCAAATAGCTGGGACTACAGGTGTGTGCCATGGCACCTGGCTACCTACACACCCTCTATATATTATTTGCTTTCATTTGCAAATGACAGAAACCAACCAAACTCAAGTTGGCTTAAGCTTAAGGAGAATTTGGGGGGAAACCACCAATAACTGGAATATTAAGTTATTTGTTCAAGTATAAGCTGGATCCAGAAGTTCAAGTAATGTCACCTGGGCTCTGTCTCTTTCTTCTTCTCTGTCTTTGCACTGTGTAGGTCTGACTGGCTTCCATCTCAGGCAGCTGCTCTTTTTACTTGGCAGCCAGGTGACCCTGAAGCTCCAAGTTCATAATCACGCTTATAGCTCCAATCTCATGAAATAGAGAGCGAGCATTGCTTCTGATGGCTGAAGTGAAAGTCCTGGTGAAAAATCTGATTAGTTGTGTGGGTCATGTGTCTGTTCCCAGACAGGAAATGGAATGCCCCAATTGGCCAGGCCTGAGTCCCATGTCCGCCTCTGAGCCTGGTGAAGACCTGAACTAGCTTTTCACCTGAACTAGCTTTTCTCCACAGCACGGGATGCTGGGAGAGCCAACTTGTCTGCGGCGCCCTGTGTGCTGAGTCATACAGTTCTCCCACCTGGGTGCCTATTCATTCATTTAACCAATGTTGAGCACCTACTATGTGCCAGGTGCTGTTCTAGGCTCTAGAAATACAGCAATGAATGAGAGAAATCCCTGCGCTCTTGGAGCTGACATTCTGGTAGGGAGACAAACCCTAAACAAATAAGTAAATCCATAATCTGTGGATGGTGGCGAGTGCTGCAGAGGGACCCACGTCAGGGTATGGAGGGTGGGAGGGCCGGGGGAGGGGTGGCGTGGGGAAGGCCTACGGATAAAGTAGCAGCTAAGTGGAGATCTGAAGGGAGCCAGCCACGCTCCCCCGGGGAAGAGAGTTCCGGGTGGAGTGGATGGCGAGTGCAAAGCCAAGAGCAAGTGTTTGCTGGGAGTGTTCAGGTTCGCTGGGATACCGTAGGGTGTGCGAGCGCACACATGTGCAGACACACTCACACCCACTGTGTGCCACAGTGTTTAGGAGCACGGGCTCCAGGACCAGCCTGCCTGGGACTTAGATACAAGCTGTGTGGCCTTGGTCGAGTGACCTAACCTCCCTGTGCTTCAGGCTTCTTATCTCTAAAACGGAGCTATGAATAATAACAGTACTTACCCCATAGGGTTAGTGTGAGGACTAAATGGGCCAGGATGTGTTTAGAACCATGCCTGGCACAGAGCAGGAACTCAGGAAATGTTAGTCGCCCTCCTCCTTCCCCTCTTCCTCCTCCTCCTCCCCCTTCTCCTTCCCCTCTTCCTCCTTCTCCTCCTCCTCCTCCGTCCACTCTTTCTCCTCCCCCTTCTCCTCCCCCTCTTCCTCCCACTCCTCCTCCCCTTTCTCCTCCTCCTCCTCCTCATGATAGGACCCTTCCTGCCCAGGAGACACTCACCCGTATTCTTGTCTCCATGCACATGATAGCAGCTCTCTCCCACCCACACTCCCACATTCTGTCACTGTAGGGCCACACGCCCTATTGTGTCATGGGCCTGGTCCAGGATCCTCATCTCAGCCTTCCCTTTCCCCCCCAAGGACCTTGCGGTGCCTACTTCCGCTGTCGGAATGGCAGGTGCATCCCTCCGAGCCTGGTGTGTGATCACTGGGGCATGGACAACTGTGGTGACGGCAGTGACCAGAGCTCCCGGCCACCAGCTGACTGCAGAGGTCGGTGATGGGGAGGCCTGGGTCCTGCTGAGCAGCCAGGAGGGAAGCCTGGCCCCAGTGCCAGTCCCTGCAGCAGGGCCTCAGAGGGGAGGCGGGAGGCAGGGGCACAGTGGGAGGGAGGAAGGTGGCGTGAGGGTCAGAGCAGTTAGAGCTAGAATGATGATACAGATCATCTAATCCAGCTGTTTCCAAATGATGGTTTAGTAGCAGAAACTTTTTCTGAATGGGACCTGGCAGAGGGCCAAGACCTAGAAAGGGGAGATCCTCTGCTTAGCCGGAAGTGGGGGCCTTGGGCCCTGGCTGACTGATGTCTCTCCGAGGGCCCTGAATGTCACCCTCAAGACATATCTTGAAAGCCATCAATCCAGTCTGACTCCCACATTTTACAAATGGGGAAACCAAGGTTTAGAGAGAAGAAATGGTGGGGGACCAGAATAGATCATCCAAGAATAATCTTCCCAGGGATCTAGAGATGTTCCATCCACCCACCCGTCCCCATCAGGAGTGGGATGGAAGCAGGGCTACCACATACAGTCGAACAGGTTGTTCACTGCAAAAAAACACCTAGCTGAGGTGAAACCCAGTTTCTCAGGACCCCACACACTTACCTTCCAAAGCCCCTGCTCGCTCCTTTGCAGTTGCTGTTACTTCCCTGACACCCTGTGCTTTGCACCACAAGGGTCCAGTTCCTGTGTCCCCGTCTCCTCCATCCAGGCTCTTTCCCTGGGTGGTCTCATTTGTAGGGTACAGCTGGCTGGGCTCGTCCCTGAGCTCTAGTCACATAACCTCCTCTGTGCTTGATGTCTCTGCGTGGATGTGTAGCCAACATCTCCAACTGAACTTGCCCCAAACTGGACTTCTGACCCCCAACCCTGCCCCCACCTCGCTCCTCTCTCACTGAGCGGCACCTTCATGTTCCAGTTGCTCAGGCCCCGAACTATTGAGTCACTCTTGGCTCCTTCCTTTTTCTCAGCCCATTATCAAGCCGGCAACAAGTCCTCTGAAAGCTCTCCAGTCCCTGACCCTTCCCACAGCTGACCTACTGTCACCTGGTCTGAGCCACCACCGGTGTTCATCCAGATTGGTGTAACAGCGCCTGAACTGGTGTCCTTTCTGACCTTGGCCCTTGAGAGCTCAGTCTTCCCGCAGGAGCCCAGCACAGCCTTCTTTTTTTTCCTTTCCTTTCAATAAACTTTATTTTTTAGAGCAGTTTTAGATTTTCAAAACAATTAAGAAGATGGTGCAGAAAATTCTCATATACCCAGCATTCAATTTCATTTATTTATTTATTTATTTTTGAGACAGGGCCTCACTCTGTCTCCCAGGCTGGAGTGCAGTGGCAAGACCATAGCTTGCTACAGCTTTAAACTCCTGGGCTCAAGTGCTCCTCCTGCCTCAGCCTCCCAAGTAGCTGGGACTACAGGTGTGCACTCCAACGCCTGGCTAATTTTTTTATTAAAAAATTTTTTTTATAGAGACGGGGTCTCTTTTGCTGAGACCCAGGCTGGTCTCAAACTCCTGGCCTCAAGCCGTCCTCCTGCCTCTGTCTCCCAAAGTGCTGGGATTACAGGCGTGAGCCACTGTGCCCAGCCTGGATCTTGGATTTAATTTTTGTGTCTCTTTAGGCTCCACTTGGCTGGGGCAGTGTCTCAGGACTTCCTTGTTTATGATGACCTTGGCGGTTTTGAGGAGCACCACTCTGGTATTTTCTAGGATGAATCCCCACTACTGGGATGCGTCTGGTATTTTTCTCATGATGAGGCTGTAGTCACAGGTTATTGTAAGAGCACGGAGGTGAAGTGCCACTTTCATCACATCATCTCCAAGGTACATACAACACGATTTACGACTGTTGATGTTGACCTTGACCTCCTGGCTAAGGCTGTGTGTGTCCGGCTCTCCACTGTTATTTTCTGCCCCTCTTTCTACGCTGTCCTCTTTGGAAGTCACTATTTGCAGCCCACACTTGAACGGGGTGTTATATGAGCCATGCTTTCCTGCCAAAGGAGCCTTTTAAAACATTAAATCGGGTCATCACTCCTGTGCTCAAACCCTCCACTAACTCATCTCACTCAGAGAAAGTGAAGCCTTCCAGGGCCCACAGGTCATGGGTGATCTGGCCCCGCCCCTTGTGGCCCCGCCCACCCACCAGCCCCACCCCCTACCCCTCTGCACTAGCCCCTCATAGGACCTTCCACACTCCAGCTTTTTTTTTTTTTTTTTTTTGAGACAGAGTCTCGCTCTGTTGCCCGGCTATAGTGAGTGCCGTGCCATCAGCCTAGCTCACAGCAATGTCAAACTCCTGGGCTCAAGCAATCCTTCTGCCTCAGCTTCCCGAGTAGCTGGGACTACAGGCATGCGCCACCATGCCCAGCTAATATTTTCTAAATATTTTTAGTTGGCCAATTAATTTCTTTCTATTTTTGGTAGAGACGGGGGTCTCGCTCTTGCTCGGGCTGGTTTTGAACTCCTGACCTTGAGCAATCCGCCCGCCTCGGCCTCCCAGAGTGCTAGGATTACAGGCGTGAGCCATTGCACCTGCCCTCACACTCCAGCTTTGTCCTGCCTTCTGGCCTCTGCACTAGCTCTTGCTGCCAGCTGTAAGGCTTTTCTTCAGGGATCTGCTGCTCATTCCTTTGCCTCCAGGCAGGTCTCTGCTTAACTATCACTCTAAGTTCTTTCCCGACTCCTTTGTATAGCAATGGCAACTCTCTGTCCCCCGGCAGATGAATGGGTACACAAAATGTGGTCTAGCCACACAACGGAGTATTATTCAGTCTTGAAAAGGAAGGAAATTCTGACACAAGTGACCACATGGATGAACACTGAAGACGTGCTAAGTGAAATAAGCCAGTCACCAAGGGACAAAGACTGTATGATTCCACTTATATGAGGTACCAGAGTAGCCAGAATCACAGAGACAGAGAATAGAACCGTGGCCCCAGGGGCTGGGGAGAGGGGGGCTGGGGAGTGACTGTTTAATGGATATGGAGTTTCAGTTTGGGAAGATAAAGTTCTGGAGATGGACGGTGCTGATAGTTGTACAACATGTGGATGCTCTTAGCGCCACTGAGCTGTAAACTTAAACATGGTTAAAATGGTAACTGCGATGTGTATTTTGCCATGATAAAAAAAATAGCAAGCCTGCCCCAGCCAACATGCCCTGCCCCTTTCCCTGCATAAGTTCTCCCTACGGCACCTGTCTGCATTTGACCTACGCTGTATTCATGTGCTTTGTGTCTCCCTGCACTAAACTGTCCATTCCATGAAGACCTTTTTGTCTATTTTGCTCACTGTTGTCTCCCCTAATCACTAGAGCAATGTCTGAGGTATAGGAGATGCTCGAGAAAGATTAGTCAGATGAATGGGAGAATGAACCTGTCTATGACTCAGTTTCCTTACCTGTAACACAGGATGATAAACTTGACCTTTCAGAGTTGTCACAAACCATAAGTGAAACACTATAGAGAAAGGCCCAGCATGGAGCATGATGCTTGGTGCACAGAAAATGCTCAAGGCACGTGCATCTTCTTCCTTGAGAAGTAAACCCCAGGACCTGGAGCAAGACTGTGCAAGCTCAAGTCCTCCCCTGTCACTTCCAGCTGTGTGACCCTGGCCACTGACTTAACCTCTCTGCAAAATGGAAATACTAATAGTGACAAACTCAGAGAAGTCTTGTGAGGATTAAATGCAACACAGAAGTGCCCCAGAAAGAGCAGTCCTGTGTGTGTCCTGTTCTTTCCCACTGCATGCAGGTCCCTCTCTGGTGCCCAGCCAGCCTGGCAGGATGGACACTGGTGCCTCCAAGCCCCCGACTCTCCTCCTGCCTCTCGGGTCTGCCGGCCCCCTCTGGACTGCAGCTGAGAGGAGCCCCCTTGCAGGCAGGGACCCAGCACAACGGAACGCAACTTTGGAAGGTAGATGCTCTTGGTTACAACCTGCTCCTACTCTTCCCACCAAAACCACACTTGTCCCTCTCCAGGTGATGGTAACGGGGGCAGTAGGCCCAGGCTGAGGCCTGAGTGGACTCTCTCTTCCTGCAGGCCCCCAGCTCCGGGGGGTGGCAGTGGCCTCTTCGCTGCTCCTGGCCTCCGCCGGCCTTCTTGTGAGCTTCCTCTGGTGCTGCTGCTCCCCTGGCCGGCTGGCCTGGCAACGGCAACCTGGTGCCCATGACCTGTGCCTCAGCTGCAGTGCAGCCTGCACCACCTGCTACACGTGTCCCGGCCAGGTCGCCCCTGGGGGGCTGCAGCCAAGTGGACCAACCTTCCAGGATCAGGGAGATCACCCTTAGAAAGCCTGCGTGCATCGGAGCAAGGAGGCTCTGGGGTCCGACAGAGCCTGGGTTCTAATCCCTGGTTGGCTGTCTGACCTTGGACAGGTCACCTAACTCTCTGAGACTTGGTCTGCCCCTCTGGAAAATAGGACGATTCCTGCCCCACAGGGTCACTGAGGGCCACAGGAGCTAACTTGCACACAGTAAGCCCTACAGCTCGGGTGGTGGCTGGCGCTGGGCTGGACCAGGGAATGGCAAGAACTCCATGCCCAGGGCCAGCAGCAGGGGCCTCGCCAACCCAAGGCCGCCTTGCTTCACTCCCAGCCCCGCTTTGCTCCACCCTGACCCACCTGAAGGCTCCACTGAGTCAAGCCCTAGTCAAAGACACAGGAGACCCCTGGCGGGGATAGCACCGTTTATTAAGAAAAATCAAGACAAAGACCACAGGAGGGTCCCTTCTAGGACACGGAGGCCAGGTGTCTCAACCCCACAGTCTGGGGGCCACTGGGAGGAGGGCGCTTACCTCCAGCTGGGTCCTCAGGCTCCCACGGATGGGGCCAGGCTGTCTTATCCCCTCCAATCCTCCCAGTCTGAGCCCTGGCTCCCCCCACCCAAGGCACTAACTCTTTCCAACCGCCAACAGCTCCCCCACGAGTCCCCTGGGCCTTCACTTCCAGATGAGTGGGGGATGTGGCCTGGTGTGGGCAGGGAGACCCTCTCAGTGCTGGGTCTGCCTGTAGCAGCTCCTGTAGAGTTGGGGTGGGGTTTCCCTTGCAGCCCCTGAGGGAGGGGCCCTGGCTGTGTGTTGGTAGGAGGGGAGCGGGAATGCAGGCCAGGAGGGCGCGGTGGGTGGGGGGGAGGCTGCCAGGGGCAGTGGCCCAGCTGGCTGTGTCGGGGGGCTGGGACATGGGCTGGTAGGACTAGGGGGCCGCCTGCCCAGGGGTGAGCTGCCTTTTGCTCCACAGCTGGCACTGAAAAGATTCCCCAACCCAGAGAGGGTGGTGAAGGCTCCTGCGAAGTCCCCCGTTTCAGGTAGCTGGCGAGGCACAAGGCTGTGGGCGAGGTTGGCTCTCACAGGAATGAGGACTGCCCAAGGGCTGCAGAAGCGGGCAGTCCAGCTCTGCCATGGGGAGCCCCATCCGGGACGGGGAGTGGGGGAAGTTCTGGGCCTACGCAGCCACCGTGCCTGAACCCTACTCCTGGTGGCCTTCCGAAGCACCCACTCCCATCCAACCTGCCCTGCCTGTCAGCCTTGTGGCTTTGCCCAGCTCTGTGGGGGGGGTGGCATGCCCACCTCCAGTCCAGCCCAGGGCGGTAGCAGCAAAGCGTGGCATTGCCTCAGTTTCTTACAAAAATTCATAATAATAATATTAATAATAATATACTCAACATTTTCGGGCTGGGGCGCTGCCCGGGAGTCCGTGTGGGGCCGGCGGGTGCCTACGAGGGGCAGGGGCGTGTGTTGGCCCCCGCCTGGGCGCGGTGCTGCAGGTCCAGGGGCTGCGGGGGTGGGGCACCGGGCCGGGCCGAGTGCAGCACCAGGTTCTTGACGCAGCCTGTGACCCCTGAGGAGAACCTGCCTCCGGTCAGCGTGGCCACGTCGGGGGCTCCACCTGCAGGGAAGGGAGAGAAGGAAGCCTGTGGGCTTTGGGAACCCCCGGAGGAGAGGACGGCCCCATGGGAGTGAGGAGGGCCTCTGGGCCTGCACCAAGGCCCATGCCAGGACTTACCGATGTAGATGCTGCCCTTGGCGTTGACCGCCACGTTGGGGCCTGGGGACTGGCCGCTGACCAGCTCCTCGCCGTCGACCTGGATGGAGCCTCTCCGGCCCTCCCTGCGGTGGGACTGGGTCAGGCCCTTTACCAGGGACTCCCCTGTCCTCCCCCTCCGACAAGAGAGTCCCACCCTTTCGGCACTGAGATTCCAGACAGAGAAATCTGCCTCCAGCTCCCTGAGCTCTTTCTTTCCCCCACGGCATGAGAGATCTGTCCCCACAAACAGCTTCCTCAGCCCCTGCCTATGTTGCTTCCCCGCAGGGTGCTTGCCCGCCCCACCCTGGGGAGCTCTGTTCGCCCTGGAAATCTGTGCTCTGCCTAGTGGGGTCTCCCCTTCCCCCAGCTTCAAGTTCTGTCTCCCAGAGCACTGGGCCTGCCTTCCTGCATGGGGTGGTGGCCCGGCTGGCTCCCTTACCGCAGTGCTGTCACCCGGTGCCACTCGCCGTCATTGATGGGGTCCTCAGAGACAAGGCGGGCCTCTCCGCTACCCAGCTCATAGCTGCAGTCACATAAGCCCAAGAGGGTGTGAGCTGGGGCAGGCCTGGAGAGGGGTGAGGCGCTGGGAGGCAGGGCAGGGAGGGGAGGGGCGAGGTGCACCCACCTGAAGACAAGGTGCCCGTCCTGAAGCCCGAGGCTGATGAAGTCCTTGCCGCGGCCGGCCTCTCCCACCTCCTGCCAGGGAAGCGCAGGGTCTCTGGGCTCCCTGGCCTGGAGAGCTGAGGCCCCCTAAGGCCTGTGGCCTCCGCCTTCCTCTCTCCCTCCCACCTTGGCCACCGGGAGACCAGCTTCCTGCCCCAGGAGCCCTGAGACCCCGGGCCGCATGCCCACACTCACCACGCCCTGCCAGAGCAGGAGGCCGCTGGCCGTGCTGGTCCGAATCTCCAGCTCAACGGTCTCCGGCACCTCGGGCACGCTGTGGGGGAGGGGTGGATGAGGGACAGAAGTCCCAGATTCTGGTCCTCCCCACTGGGCCCACAGCCTCTCCCAACCCCTGTCTCACCTCCTGGAGAAGATGCGGCCAGGCAGGGCCAGGAAGCCATCGTCGTGGAAATAGGCGCCGTACTGCCCAGGGGCGTCTGCGGGAGAATGGGGGGGAGGAACACCTGCTCACCTGCATCACGTGTCAGGCCACAGTCAGTCCCCCGTACCCCCACCTCCACTCTGGCATGTACAACTACCAGAGGCTCTAACCTGGGACACCCAAGGGGACTGTCACAGAATTCAGGGGCCTGTGAACTGCGTGGGAAACATCGTAACTTCACTTCCACTGGCTTCTCACTGACAGTTAGCAGTTCCTTTAATTATAGATGCAGGCAACAAACCAAGTAGTGGTACCAGGACCTGTGACTTTGTCACTAATATTTGCTTATCACATTACAGTAGCTGCAAATATTTCAAAATATCATTTATACTTGTTATTGTTTTGCAGTTGCAGTAGCTATGAAGACCACCACTACATGTTACAAATTAGAACACTTGAAAAATATTTTGATAACTTTATTTCAGCATAATTGGTTTCCTTTGAAATCTATGTATCTTATTTTATATAGGATCCACGTCAGGTGACCACCCATCCTGTTTGCCGAGTTCTGTCTGGCTTTAGCTCTGAAAATCCCACAGCCCAAGAAACACTTCAGTCCAGAGCAAACAGGGACAGTTGGTCACCTTGTTCTGCGGCAACAGACAGTTCAGAGCCTTTGTGTTCTCTCCAGCTTGCAGGTGGGGAGACAGGCGCAGCCAGGTGAGTGGCTGGCCCAGGATGTGGGAAGCTGGGGCTGGACCTGGGCCGGTCAGCTCCAATGTCCCTACTGTGTGTGGCTCCACCATCCCCCTCCCTATCTCCCCAAAACCCATCCCACAGGCCAGTACTGGCCACAGTAGACCTGACAGCTATAAGGGCAGGGTCTGCCACCACCCAACAGTGAGGACAACAGCTGACATTTACCAAGCACCTACTGTGTGCCTGTGCAGGGACCTTCACCTCTAGCTACAAACATCATTTCATTTAACTGAATCTTTATAACAACCCTACAAATTAATATATTATTAAAAGCTAACATCCTGTACCCAGTCTGTACCAGACTTTGTTCTAGGCATTTAAAATACACTAAACAGGCCAAGTGCGGTGGCTCATGCCTGTAATCTTAGCACTTTGGGAAGCCGAGGTGGGAGGATTGCTTGAGATCAGGAGTTCGAGAACAGCATGAGCAAGAGGAAGACCCTGCGTCTACTAAAAATAGAAAAATTAGCCACGCATGGTGGTGTGCACCTGTAGTCCCAGCTACTTAGGAGGCTGAGGCAGGAGGATTGCTTGAGCCCCGAATTTGAGGTTGCTGTGAGCTATGAGGATGCCACAGCACTCTACCTGGGGTGACAGAGCAAGACTGTCTCCCAAAAAATAAAATACACTAAACAATTTTACTCTCGGCGGGGCACGGTGGCTCACGCCTGTAATCCTAGCACTCTGGGAGGCCGAGGCGGGAGGATTGCTCAAGGTCAGGAGTTCAAAGCCAGCCTGAGCAAGAGCGAGACCTCGTCTCTACTATAAATAGAAAGAAATTAATTAGACAACTAAAAATATATAGAA
The DNA here is from genome assembly GCA_963574885.1 of Lepilemur ruficaudatus. Classification (NCBI taxonomy): domain Eukaryota; kingdom Metazoa; phylum Chordata; class Mammalia; order Primates; family Lepilemuridae; genus Lepilemur; species Lepilemur ruficaudatus. The sequence goes on along the minus strand of CAUYRT010027608.1, from coordinate 28,524 downwards.
AAAATTAGCCGGGCATGGTGGCACATGCCTGTAGTCCCAGCTACTCGGGAGGCTGAGGCAGAGGATTGCTTGAGCCCAGGAGTTTGAGGTTGTTGTGAGCTAGGCTGACGCCACGGCACTCACTCTAGCCTGGGCAGCAGAGTGAGACTCTGTCTCAAAAAAAAAAAAAAAAAAATTTTACTCTCATTCAAAATGCTATCCAAAGCTCTGTGGAAAGAGGTTATTCATCTCCATGTTATATGTGAGGAAACTAAGGCACAGAGAAGTTAAGTGACTCACACAAAGTCACAGAGTAAGTGGCAGGGCTAAGATTTGAACCCACACAGGCTGGCTCCAGAGCCAGCTCTTAACCACCACACCACTGCATCTCCTACTATTTTAGTAATAAGAAAGGATGTGGCTGTAATAGAGTTGGCACAGTGCCTGTAAATGTTCAGTCAACATTCACTCTTTACTGTTATCTTGGCTTTTATTTATTTTTGGAGATAGTGTCTCACTCTGTCACCCAGGCTAGAGTGCAATGGCCTGATCATAGCTCACTGAAAACTTGAATGCCTGGGTTCAAGCAATCCTCCCACCTCAGCCTCCCCAGTAGCTGGGACTACAGGTGCATGCCACCACACCTGGCTAATTTTTCTATTTTTGTTTTTGTACAGATGGGGTCTTATTATGTTGCCCAGGCTGGTCTTGAATTCCAGGGCTCAAGCAATCTTCCTGCCTCAGCCTCCCAAAGTGTTCCGATTAAAAACACATGAGCCACTGCGCCCAGCCTATCCTTGCTTTTAAACAGTGGAGTCCTTGATGAATGAGAGTCCTGCCTTATTTGTCATATATTTACTGCTCCCAGGGCAAGGATGGGCACACAGTGGATGTCTTTTGACTGAATGCCTGAATACAGAGGAGGAAACTGAGGTCAGAGTGACTCTAAGGCCTGTCCGCTGTTGCCTCGCCAGAGGTGTGGGGTAGGCCCTGTGTGCTCTTCTTTATTCTGCCTGTCTGTGCCCAGCGAGCCCCTCAAATGGGCCTGTTTTGCTGAAAGGCCAGGATTGAGGGGTGGGGTAACTAGAGGGAGCGCCTAGAGGCAGAAGACAGGGAGGAGGCTTCGCGGGCCGGCCACAAGTACGCACCGTTGCCCCCGCTGCCTTCAAGGTGCCAGTCGGACTCCGCTGTGCCATGTTCAGGGCCTGTGGGGAAGGGGGTGTCCGGTTGGTGGACACAGACACCCGTGGGTACTGTGTCCAGCCCCAGGCGCCAAGAGGGAAGTGGAGTACCTTGCTGGCAGCGTGGGCCAGAGAACCCAGGGAGGCAGAGGCAGTGGGTGCCCTGGCAGGTGCCCCCATGCAGACAGGGCTCACGCAGTTGGCAGGGGCTCTCCTCGTGCTCACAGAGGTCTCCTGCGGGCCAGGGTGGGGGCGAGTGGGTGGGTGGGCATGGGCTGCTGAGCACCGTGACCCTCCCAGCCAGTGCCCCGGGCAGCTCCCCCACCTTTGAAGCCGTCTCGACACAGACACTGGAACTCGTACTCGCCAGCGGGCATGCACGTAGCACCATGCTGGCAAGGCTGGCGCTCACAGGGGGAGCTGTCGTAGCACTGCCCAACACCCCGGCTGCCCAGGAAGCTGTAGGTGAGGTCTAGCCGCTTGCCATTCACTGACACCTGTGGGCACAGGGACACTGGGGGACTAACGGGGCACAGGAGGCAGAGGCCCAGGTGTACCAGAGAGAGAGGAATGCAGCAGAGGACACTGGGAGCCCACGCTGGCACCTGAGTGGCAGCAAGAGATTCTAAGTGGGGAAGGGAGGCACCACGGAACATGAGTGCCCGCCGTGTGCCAGGAACATCCATCTGTGCCGTCAGTCCTCCGTCCAACCCTTCAAAGTAGAAGTTATCATCCCCGTGTTACAGGGAAGAAAACCGAGGCTTGGAGGTGAAGCGTCTGGGTCCTGGGCTCCGTGCCAGCTGCAGGCGGAGGGCCCCATCTGCCCCCCTCCCGTCCACGTGCCCTCTGCAGGCTGCTCCTCACCTCGCCCACGCAGCCGCGGAAGTGAGCGCTCACGTTGGTGGCCGGGGACAGTGGCACGGAGGGCTCCACGCCACCCAGGTAGAGGAGGGTATGCAGGTTGAGGCCCTGGCTCTTGCCGGGCGAGGAGCGCAGCACAGGGCGTCCCGCGTTCACTCGCAGGCTGCCATCCTTGTTGAGGCGCTCAGCAGACACGTGGTGCCAGCGGCCCAGGGCCAGCGGCTGGGTGCTCCGCAGAACGGCCAGGCCTGGGGAGGACGCCAGGCATGGTTTGGGGGCGGGCGGCTCCCTGCCCTGCCCAGCACATGCAGATGGGAACTCCCTGCAGCCTTCGGCTATTCCAGAGGAGGAGCCCAGGGCTGCCAGAGGCCTAGGGACTTGCCTGAGTCACACATGGAGGGAAGGAATGTGCGGAAAGCGGGGTCTGACTCCTCGGTTTATGCCTCCAAGCCTCCCTGGGGCATGAGAGCCAAGGAGGGCACAAAGTGTGGCATCGGAGGCCCAGTGCTTACCTGACCCCAACTCGTAGCGGAACTCCAGGTGGCCGCCACTCATCGCCAGGGACACGAAGTCCTCCACGGGCCCGCTCCGCCCCCCGCTGAATAGCAGGATGCCGTCAGGCGCCAGCGGCTTGAACTCCAGGTCCAGGCGTAGCTCGTGGTGTGTGTTGGTGAGCGGTGGCAGCGCCAGGTAGGAGCCGGAGCCCGACAGGGAGGGGGTGGTCACTGTCACACCTGTAGCAGCCACAGCCCAGCAGGGGCAGTGGGGACACTGGAGTCCCAGGTGGGCACCGGCTACTCAGCCTTCCTCGGGGACCCCCGCCCACCTCACTCTCCACTCTCTGGGCCCAAGGCTCAGGCCAGCTGGGCAGCAGCTGCAGCCGCACATGTGCCCTGCCCTGGCAGACCAGGCTGGGAGGGGCTCCAATGAGAGAGGGGTCCTCTGTGGGGCCCCCTGTGTAAGGATTCAGGCTGGGCAGAAGTGTGGCCAGGTAGCTTTGAGACCCTCTGGCTCAGGAATAATCTCACCATCCGTAGGGCCCCTCGTGGCCTCAGACTAACCTGCCCAACTTCCTCAGCCATCACGGGGACCCTGGGGCTCTCAGGCCTGGCTCCACTCACCTTCCTCACACCTTATCCCAGAGCGGCCCAGGTGGCAGCGGCAGGTGTAGCCTCGACCGTCGGGCCTGTTCACACAGGTGGCGTCGGGCCCACAGGCCTCTGGGGGGCACACAGGCCAGTGAGAAGGACACCGAGGTGGCTCGGGAGGGGGTGGGGCCCTGATGTCAAGGCCCTCTGGGGCCTCGGCCAGTTAGGGCTGGGCCAGCCCAGGAAGGCAGCCCATGAGGCTGGGAGGAGGGGATGGATCAGGGCATGGGTGGAGCCTGAGGCTGGGCAGGGGATGGCAGGGGGAGTGAAGGAGTGACTGTGTGTCTGTGTGTTCTTGAAAGACTGTGCCTGGGTGGCAGTGAGGGGTGAGGAGTACCTGGGTGGCAGGTAATGGGTGAGTATCTGGGTAATAATTGGGGAAGGTGGCAGCGATTGGAGGTGTGCATGGTGGCCACAGCCAGGGGCTTGGCAAGCACTTGGCCAGCAGGGTTGGAGGGGGGCAGGCAGCAGTGAGGGGTGGGGGCCCTGGGTAGCAGAGATGGGGATCAGTGTCTGGTGGGAGTGGGAAGGACATAGGTCGGAGTGGTGGGGTGTGGACATACCCCACCCCACCACTGCAGGGGGGCAGGCAGCAGTTGGGGTGGGGGTGGACACGAAGGCGTGGCAACAGCCAGAGGCCAGCACCAGGGGTGACAGTGGTGGTGGGAGGGGGATGCATACCTGGATGGCAGTGCAGGGCCTGCGAGTGCTCACAGCGGCTCCCGGTGAAGCCCGCCGGGCAGACGCACACGTAACTGCTGCTCTCCGAGTCGTGGCACTGGCCCCCGTTCTGCAAAGCAGCCCCCAGAAGTGAGGCCAAGAATACTCAGGCCCCCCATTCCCCCAGGGGCCAGCCAGGGCTGAGGGCAGTGGCTGGGGCAGCCAGGTGGTGTGGGGTCACCTGGCAGGGCCGGTCCCGACAGGTGGGGCAGTGGGAGATGCCGTGTGCCGTGAGGTTGAGGTCGTGGAAGACGATCTCCTCGCCCTGGATGCGCAGCTCCCGGACGCAGCCTGGGGGCAGGCAGGTGGGATGAGCGAGGGCAGGGTGCCAGGGAGACCCAGCCCAACCTTGGGATACCCTCCCAGGCTCCCGAGAGCTCTGCCCACCAGCAAGGTGAGGCTCGACCCCGGCTGGAGGTGGTGGGGCGGGACGGGGCAGCGGGGGGGGCGCACCTATGAAGCCACTGCTCAACCCCGCCTTGGGGATGGCACCGTAGTCAGGGTAGCCACCCAGGTAGAGTTCCTCATTCAGGTCCAGGCCCTGGAACTTGCCCTGGGGAGTGGGGAGGTCAGGAATGGCGACAGAGGCTGGGCAGAGGTGGGATGGGGTGGGGGATGAGGCACAGGGTTGGGTCTCACCTGGGAGGTCCCATTGACCGGGGCCAGGCTGCCCACAATCAGGGAGCCCTGGGTGAGGCTGCGCAGGAGGGTCACGGTGTGGAACTGGCCCAGGGCCAGCGGTGTGGGGTGGCGGATGGTGGCCATACCAGAGCCTGCGTCGAACCTGCTCCATGGGTGGGCCCGGGCAGGACAGAGTAGATATGGGGTTTGTAAGAAGGGGTGGGGCCCAGCTGGGCAGAGGGGCACCAGAGGAGGGATGTCACCACTTCCTGTATCCTGGCCCAGGGATGCCCCTGTTCCTGTCCCTGCCTTGTCCTCCCCCATGACCCGCCCCCCGCTTGCCCCTTCCCTGGCCAGGTCTTCTCTCCCCACGTCCTCTCCCTGGGAGATTTTTCAGAGCACCCATGGGGCTCCCATCAACCCGGGCTCCAGGGTGCTGCGGCCTGACACCTGGCCTCATGTTCCTCTGAGTACTCCTGTCTGAGGTCACCCTGTTCCTTCCTTTTGTGTGGCTTGTCTTCCACACCTAGAATATACCTTCCCGCATGGGCTAGAACTTGATCTGTTTTGCTTATGCTTGTATCAGTGCCTGGCACATAGTAGGTATTCAGCAAATAGCTGTTGAATGAATGAAAGAAGGAATGAAAGAAGGAATGAAGGAATCCTGGCCTGCAGCAGCCCCTCCCCCTGACGGGCACACTGGGCCTGCTCCAGCAGATCGCCTGGTTGCCAAGGGAAACACCCACAGCTCCTCCTCCTCCAGGATCCCCTCTGAATAATCTGGCCCAGGGTGGCGTGGCCTGAGTCCAGTCCCCCTGTAAAGGGGAGGCCGGGGGTCTCACCGGAACTCGGGCCTTCCGCCCACGAGGCCGAAGGAGATGAAGTCGGGCTGCCTGTTGGCCAGGTTGGTGGGGCTCCCTGGGATTCGCTTCTGCCCATTGTACAGCAGCATCCCTGGGTGGGCACAGCCGTGTAAGGGGCTCCTGTCCAGCCCGGCCCCCTGTCCACCCCACCCTGGGAATGCGCCATGCTCTTCGACCTGTCCACTCTCAGATGGCCACCCTTCCCTTGGCACGCCTGGCACAGCCAGGCCTTCTCACTACCTCGGGCTGGGCCCCAGAGAGAAGGGCCAGACTGTGGACGTGCTTTGCACGCTCTGGGGGGTCACCCCAAGGCAGGGAGGCAGGCGGAGACTCACCCGAGTAGAGGAGGAGGCCTGGACAGTGAAAGTCAGAGACCCAGAGAGATGAGAGAGAGAGAGAGAGGAGGAAGGGTGAGAGGTGGGAAGGAAAGGAGGGAGGAAGGCGCAGAGGCTGGCGAGGAAGGTGGGATGGGCGGCACCAGCGGCAGAGACGAGATATGGCAGAGGCGGGACAAGGAGCAGAGGCATGAGGGAGGCTCAGGGTAGAGGCCCCGAGGCCTGGGACGCCTGGACAGCATGGGCCGAGGGAGCTGGGCCGGGATGGGGCGCAGCCAGACTCATGCCAGGATGGCGGTTACTCCTCTAGACCCCCCGCCCCAGGCAGGCCCCCTCAAACGGACTCTCCTGCTCACCATCGGCTGAGTCGGGCCGGAAGGTGATCTTGATCTCAAACTTCCTGTAGGCATCCTTGATGGTGGGCAGCGGCAGGAAGGAGTGGGGGGTCTGCGTGAAGTAGGGCACCACCCGCTCTGCCGGCAGAGAGCACAGTTGGGGACAATGCCCGCCGGGGAGCGTAGGGAACTGCCAGTCCGTGGGGGTGCTGTCTTACCTGGCACCTGCAGATGGGCAAAGGCTTTGGCCTTGCCCTGGCGGTTAGTGGCGGTGCAGACGTAGGTGCCTGCGTCCTGGGGCCGGACCGAGGGCAGCATCAGCATGTTGTTCTCCAGGCGGCTGTCGGGGGGCAGGTTGCCGTCCAGCTGTGAACACAGCAGCGCTGAGGACTCACGGTGGCCCTGACCCTTGCCCCGCACCTCCACGGGGCCTGCCTCCCGTCTCTGCCTCAGGCCCTTTCAAACACTGAGCATTGACTCTTTGCCAAGCCTGTGCCAGGTCCTGGGGATGCTGAGACGGTTTGGACCTGGTCCCGGCCGGCCCCCCTGCCCAGCATTTACCTTGCTCCAGCTGATGTTGGGCGCGGGGTAGCCCGAGGCCATGCAGGGGAAGACAGCTGCAGAACCAGCAGGCACGCGGACCTCCGGGGGCGTGGAGATCTGGGGCAAGGCTGAGAGGTGGGGAAGAGATACAGGCCATCAACGTCATGACAGCTGCCATCTGTGTGCCCAGCCTGTGCTCATTTAATCCTCACACTACCCTTGGAAGGGACATACTACGTCCCATTTTAGAGATGAATAAATCGTGGCTTAGAGGGGAGAAGTGGCTGCTCACTCCTGGTGGCACAGATGGAACCGGGCGGAGGCAGGGTTCAGGGCAGGGACTATTGGACTCTGCAGCCCCGAGACCTCTTCAGCACACCAGGCAGAAAATTGTGCAGCCTTTGGGGACTGGGAAGGGGGTACGAGGGCAATATGGGTGAGTAGGTTTGGGTGCAAGTCATAGGCTTGGGGTAAACAGGAACGGCCATAAAGAAAACACAGTACTCGTGCCTGCCCTGCATCTGCTGTCCTTGTCCCTCTCCATTATGTCTGCTTTGCGTGTATGTTATGTCTCTGCCATCAGACAGGCTGCAGGGCTCCCCCGTCAGAGCGGGCACCACCCGTAGGTGAGGACTACGTTTCTTTTTCCCTCTTGATACCCCATGGCATAGCTCCTTCCCTTAAGTTCCCGCCTGCCCTGGGGGAAGCTCATTTTTACCTCCTAGTGCCGCCACTTGTAATGAAACCCGCCCCTTAAAAACACTCGATAGAAAATCTCCCGAGAGAGTGGAAAGGAAGAGGAAAGCAGGCAGGCAGGGGACGGCCACGCGAGAAGCCCCTGCCCCACTCGCCGGCCCCCAGCAAAGGCCCCCGCCGGCCTTCACCTTGCACGAGCAGCAGCACGTGGGACTGGGTGGTGCCGGCGGCATTGGTGGCGGTGCAGCGGTACTGCCCCGCGTCGGCCAGCTCCACGTGGGCGATCCTGACGACGCCTCCGCTCTGCACGATGCCAGGCCGCAGGCGCCCTCCGACTTTGCTCCACGTCACCTGAGGCTTGGGGTCACCCAGTGCCAGGCACTCGAACTCCACGGCGTGGCCGACCACCACGGTCTGCACAGAGGTGCGGATGTTGATGAGCACCGAGGGCAGGGCTGGGGAGGAGGGAGGCAGAGGCCCGGTGAGATCAGATCCCCAGCAAAGGCGAACGCGGGAGCCCTAGGCACTCCTTCATTCATCGTTCCCTTTTTCACCCGTTCACCCGTGGACACACTTGTCTGCTCTTTCGACCGTGCGTTTACTAACTCGTGTGTCCGCTCATTCATTCTTTTTTAAATTGGTGTTTATTTTGAGACAGAGTCTCACTTCTTCCCTCCCTTGCGGTATTCTACAAGCACCCTCACTCTATGCTGGACATAAACAAGGTAAAATAGAATAATTCTCTTTATTCTTACACATCTAGGGGGCTTCCTGGGGAACACAGTCTGAGCCCAGTGTCCCTGTCCCCTTCTCATCTCTGTCCCCGGCTCTTGGCAGAGGCCTGAAGCCACCCTCCTACCTTGGACAACCAGCTGGGCGCTGGCCTGGGCCTGCCCCCAAGGTCCATGGGCCTGGCAAACATATGTCCCTTGGCAGCTCTGGTCCAAGTTCTGGATTCTATACAGAAAAATAAGAAGACAGGGAGTGAAAACAAGTGATGAGAATGCTTTGGGAGCACTGTGTGGGAGTTAAGAGCTGACACAGATCAGCACAGTGTCAACTTCCAGTCTCCCAATAACACACGAGGCAGGCGGGGGTACCACACCCACTTTAGACAAAGACCTATGGACCAGAGCTCAAGATTGCACCGTTACCAAGTAGCAGAGCTGAGCTCTGGGGTCATTTGTATACATCTGGACCCAGAGCCTGTCTTCTTTCCTCCAACAATAATGCAAATATGGGCCACTGTTTGTTTACTGAGGGCCTTCCATGCACCAAGCACTGTGCAAGTGCTTTAGATTTCATTTCAGTCTTACATAACCCACTGTACAGCTGAGAAAACTGAGGCTCAGAGAGGTAAAGTGACTTGTCCAAGGACACTGCTTTGTGCTGAGCCCCTAGGGCAGGTATTCTAACTCAGCCCTACTGTGAGCCTCAGGCTGTGGTGCCCCAGTCCTGTCCTGCCGCTGCTCCACTCACCGAAGCACCCCATCCTGCACGCTGTGGCCAGGAGGCAGCTGGCCCCCTTCCTTGAACCAACGCAGCTGGGTGCCCCGGTCGCTGGGCACGGCGCAGTGGAACTCAACACTGGCCCCGATGCTCTTGGTCTCCAGCTGAGGCGTGACCTGCACGGTGGGTGTGGATCCTGCCGGGACGGCGGTGGCAGGGAGAGAGCCGGAGGGGCCTGCGGGGACATGTACGAGGTTCTGCAGGTACATGTGTGTGCAATGTCCCTGGCGCCCTCCCCAGTCCCAGGAAACCCCCCCCTCAACATTCAAGTGACGTTCATCTCCTGGTAGCCTCTCCAGCCAGGGAAAAAAGGCCTTTGGCACATTCATCTGCTCACTCGCGCAGTCACTCGGGCAACATGGCAGGAGGCCTGTGGAGTAGGGGGCTCTGGTGCCACGGCTTCTGGCTTTCGGGTGCGGAGGGCAGTCCACGACAAGAGCGGGAGGGGCTCGGACATTTTAAGGAAGGACAGCAAAGGCTGTTCTGGCTGCAGTCTAAGATGAGGAATCCAGGAACGTGGCCGTGGTGAGGACGCCTACACGTGCAGGGCCGGGTGGGAGGCTGGGTGCTGACGCACATCGTTCCTATTTGCTCAGTGACCTTTGTGAGCCCCGGGACGGACATCCACGCACCTACCTCAGCCTATGTGGTCGGCAGCATTCTCTCCATTTACAGATGAAGAAACTGAGGCTCAAAAAGGTTAAATGACGTGGCTAAGGTTGCACAGCTAGTACGTGACCAAGCTGTGCTTTGAACCCGGGTCTATCAGACCCTAGAGTCCAGGCTCTTGACCAGTGGGCTACACCTGGCTTTGCATCATGGATGTAGGAGACCATGGTGACGCTGATGCTCTGGGCATGCTGGGGCGGGCGCTGCCTGTCACTCACTCACTGTTGTCCCTGTCAAGCATTTACATAGCCTGTCGTAGGCCCTGTGGCAGATTAGCCTGGGGCCTGCTGAGACCCCTGGGTCAAGGCCCTGTCCTGAGTGTCCTCACCGCCTGGCAGGTGAGGCAGGCCGCTATTAATGTAAACATACTCGCTTCCTCTGGCTGTGCATGGTCAGTGCCAAGGGAGAAAGCAGCCATGAAGGCCAGAAGAGCTGACAACGCAGCAATCGAGGGTCTTCCTGGAGGCAGCAAGCCTGTGGCACGCCTTGGAGAACGTGGGTGAGGAGAGCTCTCCAGGTGGGGTAACGGAGGGAGGCCTTCGTACCCCAAGTGTGCGGCCCCAGGTACCCACGGCTGGGCCATCGAGGGCCTGCCCACCCTGCCACCCTGAGCAGGGGCTGCTTACCTTGGACGTGCAGCTGGGCAAAGGCCTCAGCCAAGCCCACCTTGTTGGTGACCTGGCAGCGGTAGCGGCCTGAGTCCTCGGGGGCCACGTGCTCAAAGTGCAGCAGCTCGCTCCTGGCAGTCGCCCTCCCGGGAAGGCTGCCGCCCACTCGGCTCCACTGGAAGGTGAGCGGGTGCGTCCCGTGAGCCAGGCACTGGAGCTGCACCGTCTCCCCTGCCCGCACGGAAGCGTGCTCTGGAACTGTGGTGGCGTAGGGTGGGCCTGCACGGGGAGGACACAGAGGTCAGAGGGGGAAGGGCAGAGGTCAGAATGGCAGCTGGCAGCTGGACACAGGACCAGAGGAGCTGCATGGTGAGCCCAGAGGACGGGGGATGAAGAGAGCGAAGGTGCCAGGAGTGGGGTGGGTATCAGGCAAGGGCAGGCTCTGGGTCCCTGAGGTGCATGCGGCCCTCTGATGGGCTCTGTCCACAGTGGAGCCTGGTGAGGGGGCTCAGACCTCCATGCAGTGCACAGAGGGGAGCCCCAAAAGAGGGGGTGAGTGCCTTACTCTCCACGTGCAGGACGACGGTGGCCTCAGAGTGCCCGGTAGGGCTGGTGGCATTGCAGATGTACTGCCCCGAGTCCTGCTGGGCGACCCTCGGGATGATCAGTGTGTCACCTTCCAGCTGGTGCTGCCAGGGCAGCGGGGAGCGCAGCTTGGACCAGTGGATGGTGGGCGTGGGGCTGCCTGTCGAGGAGAGTGGAAGGTGGCGGAGGTCACTAGGTTGCTCCTGGGGGCCAGCTGAGGGTGGCAGTGATGGGGAAGGGGCCTGGGTGATCCTGCCCTCCATGGGGGCCACTAAGTGGACACTCAGCCATCACTGGGAGATGCTAGCAGCCAAGTCTGCCCTGCCCCCGTCCCTGGGCATGACGTCATCTCCAGGTCTCATGTGTCTACACATCAAGCCCCTCTGCCAGCCTGTGCGCCAGTCCCTGGCCACACCTGTGGCTGAGCAGCGCAGGGTGGCCGTGTGTCCAGCCTCCACGGTCAGCTCAGTTTCTTCCACCTCGGCCTGGGGGGCCCCTGGGGCCACGGCGCCGGTGTCCACGATCACCTCCACCCGCTTCTGTGCTGTGCCCAGCGCATTCTGAGCGAGGCACACGTAGGTGCCTGCGTCAGACGGTTCCGCTGATGAAATCTGGGAGAAAGCAAGGGGGTTGGTTACGTGGTTACCAAGTGGGGACGCTGACATTGGCCCACACTCTGGCTTCGTTTTCCCTCCTTCCTGTGCCCTTCCCTTGGCTTCCAGCCTCCCACCTGGCTGCTTGAGGGCTCACCTCAGGCCACCCCACACGTCTAGCGGTCCACGCGTCCATCAGCCCACCCATCCTTCTGCCCATTCCTTCTTCCTTCCTCCCCTCTCGTGTTCCAACTACCCATCCTGCACCCGTCCCATCTCTCCCCTCCTGTCTCCATGCACGCGCCCCCAGCTGCCCTTCCGCCGCTCTCTCCTCACGCTCCTGCTCCAGGCGGGGCCCTGGCCTGCGCCTGAGACCCGGAGGCGAAACAGCCTGGCCTCACCTGCAGCACCGTGTGGCTGTCCACGTGCCCGTACGTCCGCTGCTCCACCTTGACAGGGGTGCCGATCCGGGTCCACCGAGCAGAGGAGTGCGGCTCCCCAGCGCTGACGCACTCCAGGGTGACGGCCTTTCCTGCTTTCACCCGCACAGGGCCCTCGGGGAGCACGGACACCGTAGGGGGCCCTGCGCGGAGGAATGACATAGGGCTGACACCTGTGCAGGGCTGGCCACGGGCACCATCACAACGCCAGCTCAGTAACTGCTGGGCGGGCGCCAGTCTCCCCACTGCTGAGGTGGAAACTGAGGTTCAGAGGGGGAGAATGCCCAAGAGGGAGGCAGTGGCGGAGGCGGGATTTAAACCTGGAGGATGTGAGCTGAGAATAGGGAGGACAGAGCCCTGGGGTCAACGCCCCCTCACCATGCACACTGAGGTTCACAACACTCTGGGCCACGCCGTAGGCATTGGAGGCCACGCAGCGGTAGGCGCCGTGGTTGCCGGGCCGGGCGCCCACGATGCTGATGATGGAGCCGTTGGGGCTGATGTGGACGTTGTCTGTGGGGTTGCAGGGAGTGGAGGGTGAGTGAAGTCCACCTGGTCCTTCTCTCACCTTGGTGCTGCCAGCTGATGTCCCTCCGCCCCAAGCACCTGGCCCCTCTGGCCCGAGTGTGCCCAGCTCACGGAGTCACAGATGGCAGAAGATAAAAACGTCCTTGGAGACTCCTGGGTCCACACCCCTCACCATATGGATGCGGACACCAAGGCCCAGAGAGGGAAGGGCCTTCCCCAGGGTCACACGGTGAATTTGGTGCGTCCTTGCCTGCTGCCCCGCCCTGGCACACAGTGGGACGACCGTCCCTCACAAGTGCCTCCAGCCGCCCACCCGCCTGGCTCACCCTCCAGCTCCTGGTTCCGTGTCTTCCACTCGAGAGTGACGGGGGCTGCGCCCTCGTGGATGAGGCACTTGAAGCTGGTGTCCTGTCCCTGCTGCACGGTGCTGCTGGGCGGGTCGATGGAGATGACAGGGCTCCGGAGGCCTGGGGGGACAGGGCAGAGGTCCAGGCTCAGCAGGGGGCCCTGCTGTCCCTCCTCCCTGGCCAGGGCATCTGCCACACTCACGGTAGGAAGAGCCTGCGCTGGGTGGGATGGTGACCGTGAAGGAGGCCTCCTGCGGAGGGCCTGAGCCGCCGGCCACGCGGCACACGTACTCTCCCGAGTCGGCCGGGGACACGTGGTGGAGTCGCAGCTGGGAGCCGTGGGTCTGCCAGAGTGAGGACAGGCAGCCGTCAGGCCAGAGCCCCGGCACAGGGATGTCCCCAGGCCCAGCTGTGCCAGTACCCAAGAGTTCTCCATGGGTCTCGGGCGCTCGGGGCTCCAGCTGGTGGGTGTGGAGGAAGCCCCACTCACAGAAGCCTAGTTAGAAGTCCCACCCACTCACTCTATATTGGGGAAACTGAGGCTCAAGAAGGGGCTCAGAAGCAGAGCCAGGAGAAACGCCCAGGTCTCTCGATGCCCAGGCTGGTGAATTCTTCCCCCCAAAGTATTTTACCCGCTGAGGTCCCCAAGCAGGCTGGAGTTTGCACGAGGTTTGGTGCAGCTTGACTCCTTGCCTGCCCTGGAATCAGCCCCATCCTGGCCCCTGTACCTGGTGCCGGGCGGGGAGGCTGCCTCCACGCCTGTGCCACGTGACCTGGGCGTGGGCCTGCCCGGGCACCAAGCAGTTCAGATCCAGGGTCTGCCCTTCGGCCACGTGTGAGGAGGAGGCCTCGATGCGGATGGGCTGGGCCAGTCCCGGGGCTGTGGGCACACGGGGTGGGTGAGAGGGGCCAGGCTCCCGCAGATGAAGGCAGAGACTGAAGGTGGCGGCATTGAGGCCGATGGGTCTTCCTGGAGGCACAGTGGCTTGACGGTGGGTGACAGGCTGTGCTCCATTCCCCTAAGAGGGGTCTCCTTTCCCCAGGGGCTAGGGTACTAAGATGTCATCATGAGACCCAGGGCTGGCTGCAGGGAGGGACCAGAGCCGCTGCAGCAGCTAGTCAGGCTTCGGCTGTCACCAGATTTGGGAACACCAGGTTGGCTTGATCCTCAGCTGTAGAAAACCCCAGCCCCAGGCAACAACGGGGGCCCTGCTGGGACAGCGGATTGGAGCATGGCCCAGAGGGGCCCCCACGCCCAGGCCCTAGCATCGACCACGGCTCCTTGTCACTCACCAGGAATGGGGCTTGGGCTGGAGGCCTCAATTGTGACCAGGACAGATGCCTCCAGGGTGCCTGAGCTTCCAGTCACTTGGCATGAGTACTCGCCAGAGTCGGCAGGGGACACCTGGTTCAGCCTCAGCAGGGGGCCGTGCACCTGGCCAAGGTGGGGGCGAGAATGGGGAGGGTGGCCAAGGCCTTCAGATACCCAAAACCTCTACCCAGGACTGTCACCCATAGGCAAAGGCGACCCCCACTTTGACATTAGACATTGTGGAGCATATATTTATTATGACATTTTCTCTGGCAGAAGGAAGTCAGATGTCTCGAGTAAGAGGTGTCCTTTTCTGTTTTGCACCAAGGTGCTGTGGGGCTGGTGATGGCCCTGCTGTGCCCAGCCTGCTCTCGGCTTCCTGATGCCAGCAATCTCCTGCCATGATTCCCCCCAAACCCTGGCTGCTGGGGCCACTTCCCTTCAGGGCTGGGTTCAGACAGGACTATGGGGGTGGGAGGAGGGGTGCATCCTGCTTTCCCTGGCCCCTTACCTGGTGCCGGGCGGGAAGGCTGCCGCCGCGCCTGTGCCACGTGACCTGGGCATGGGCCTGCCCGGGCACCACGCACTTCAGATCCAGGGTCTGCCCTTCCGCCACTCGAGAGGAGGAGGTCTCGATGCGGATGGGTGGCGCTCCGCCTGCGGCTGGGGCACAGGGGAGGTCCGTGAGCTGGGACTCCTATCTCTGTGCCCCCAGGCCCTCCCCTGGGTGCCCAGATGTGCAGACCAGAAGCCATCTGGGGAGTGGCTTCTCTCCTTTCCCATTCTAGAGGCTTGGAGCAGCTGGGATTGCCGGGGGTGGAGGCGCTTCATTGCCCTGGCCCCACTCCCAGGCAACGGACCCACTATCTCCTCCTCTTCCCACGTTCCCAGCACCACTGGGGCCAGGGCTCAGGGGCAGACACCTCCACACGGTTCACTAACGTTTGCCAAACTCAAATGGTGAGTGGCTAAAAACCCAGACTCAGGCCAGATCGCCTGGGTTCAAATCCCAGCTCTGCCCCTTACTAGTCGTGTGACCTTCGAGAAGTTATTTTACCTTTCTGTGTCTCAGTTTCCCCATTTGTAAAATGAAGAGAACAATCACACCTACTTTAAAGGGTGTGGAGAGGATGAAATGATCGGTCTGTGTCATTACAACAGGGCCTGGCACCTAGGAAGTGCTCAACCATGCCCCATCACTCAGCGACCTGCGCTACTGTCGTGATTTCTGCCATAGAGCATGCCCCATGCTACTGATTGCTGCAGGCTTTCCTTTCCATGGATTCATTTTACAAAACCTTACATCCTTAGCCCAATTACAGGCAATGATTTCTGTGCAATAAGCACAGGTTTGATGTGTTATGTTTTCCCTAATCTACCACCACTACTAGTAAAGATGTTTATTGGGGTACAACCTAAAACCACCCTCCAGCACCCCTAGAGATGCACTTCCAGGCTTTAGGGAACTCTGTCAATTGTCTCTGTAATGACATAGTTGGGGACAAGGGCTCTACTACCCCCCTCACAGATGGGAATGGTGACAAGCAGAGGTGAAGTCCCTGTGTGACATCTCCGAGCGTGGACAGAGGAACCAGACTCCAAAGCCTGTGCTCCCAGGCCCTCGAGAGGGGCAGGAGCCACCCCACGCTCCCTCCCTTCTTCCCTCCTCCGGCCTCCCAGACCCACTGCAGGGACCCTCACCAGGGACGTGGACAGAGCTTGAGCCAGAGGCCTCAATGGTGACGAGGACCGAGGCCTCCAAGGGACCAGAGCTGCCCACCACACGGCACACGTACTCGCCCGAGTCGGCCGGGGACACCTGGTGCAGCCGCAGCCGTGAGCCGTGGGCCTGGACGGGGACAGGACAGAGGAGTGGAGTGAGGTGCCACTCTGGACTCTTGGAAGGCCTGGGGCCAGGGTCTAACCTCTGACCCACACCCCACAAGGGCTCCCCGGCCTCGTTCCTGGGCAGAGCTAGCCAGGGCCCCCACATCTGGCGGTCCTCCCCCCATTTCCTGCCCGCCACATACCTGATGGTGACTGGGGAGGCTACCCCCACGCTTGTGCCATGTGACCTGGGCATGGGCCTGCCCGGGCACCACACAGTTCAGATCCAGGGTCTGCCCTTCGGCCACCTGTGATGACGATGACTCAATTCTGATGGGCATGGCACCGCCAGAGGCTGGGGCACAGAAGCAGCAGGTCAGGGCTTAGCCACAGTTAGATTTGGGGACTGGGTTTGGAGGGACATTCAGCCGTAGGAACCCATCCCGCAGGGGAACAACAAGAGTTAACACTTATTAAGTGCTTATAGTATGCCGGGCATTGTTGTAAGCACTTTATATGAACTAACTCACTTAATCCTCACACAATTCATAAACTTCCTATGGTGACAGAAATGTTCTTTTATCTGCACTGGCCAAGACAGCGGCCACTAGCTGCACGTGACTATCGAACACTTGAAATGTTAGAAACAGAACTTTAGCATCTATATAATTTCCATTGCCACAGGTGCCTCGTGGCCGCCATACTGGGAGTGCAGCCGTGAAGCTGGAATGACCGAGATCGCAATGTCACTGGTGAGGAAACTGAGGCTGGGAAGGGGAAGTAACTCTCTAAGGGCCTCAGCGGTGCAAGCAGGATTGGAACCCAGTGCCTTTCTGCATGGCCTTTGCCCTGACCACCACCCAGTCTGAGGACTCTCAAAGCTCCTCCCCCCGGGAGCCTTGTCACCTGTGTTTCCTTCACCACACTCACCGGAGGGGGTGCTGGAGCTGGGGGTCACGGAGACCACGATGGACGCCTCCAGGGCATCGATGTTGTTGTTGGCCCGGCACACATACTCGCCCGAGTCAGCCACCGACATCTGGTGCAACCGCAGGCGGGAGCCATGGGCCTGGGCGGGAGGATGGAGGGGAGAAGGAGTCGGGGTCACCAGCTGGCCCAGGCCACCCCTGTCAGACCCGCCAAGGCTGCCTTCTGTCTACACAGGGCCCAGTCTGCGGGGGCTTCCAGGGCATGAGAAAAGGAGCCCATGGGGCTGTCCCCGCATTGTCCACCCCAGGAGCCCGGGGTCCCATCCCTACAGCTGTGGCCCCACCTGTACCTGGTGTCGGGAGGGAAGGCTGCCCCCACGCTTGTACCACGTGATGATAGCCTGGGGCTGTCCGGCCACCACGCAGTTCAGATCCAAGGTCTGTCCTTCCACCACCGTGGGGGACGAGGATTCGATTCTGATTGGTCGGGTGACACTGGGCACTGGGGACACACAGCCAGAGTCAGACAACAGTGACAGCGCCGAGGACCTCTCTGCCTCCCCCTGCAGCCGCCTGCCTGGACCCCTGCCCTCTGCGCTCTCACCATGGGAGGGGCCGCTGCCCTGGATGGTGACGATGAGAGAGGTCTCCTGGGAACCGGCACCGTTACTGACGTGACACACGTACTCGCCTGAGTCTGCAGGAGTCACCTTAGGGATCCGTAGCCGGGAGCCCACGATCTGGAGGGAGCAGGTGTCAGTGGGTGGGGATGGCACCAGCACGTCTTGGCACTGCTGCTGCCACCCCTGGACTCCGGGCCCCTGGCCTTCCTGTGGCTCCTGGCAAGGCATATTGCCTGTCTCTGGGCTGGGGTGGCAGTGCCTCTGGTCTTTTGTCACCTCTCCAGAAAGCCTGCAAGGCCCTCCCCAGTGTGGACACGGCACCCCGCTGGGACTCCTGTGGCCTGCGAGCTGCCCATGGGCAGATGACTATCTTATTCCATCTGGGATCTGCCACTGTAGGCAGTCCTGCAGGCACAGGACTTGGCCTGGGGCAGCTTCTCAGGGAAACTCAGCATCAGTGGATCCAGCTGAGGTCCGTAGGACTTAGCTCCGTATCCTCAGCACCAGTACAGGGCCCACCCAGCAAGGCACTCAGTGTTTGTTGAATGATTGAAGAAGCACAGAGCACGGTGCTGAGACCCACCCCCACTTCCCGTCGGGGCTAGTGCGCCCTGCTTTTGCCCGCCCTGCCTACTACGGCTGTGTACCTGGTGCCGGCTGGGCAAGCTGCCTCCACGCTTGTACCAGGTGATAGTGTGGGGGGCCTGGCTGGCAACCACGCAGTTGAGGTCCAAGGTATGGCCATTGGCCAGGGAAGCTGAGGAGGACTCGATACGGACGGGATACACCACGCTCTGAGCTGGGGGTGAGACGGAAGGCAGGTGTGGGGGCTGCTAGGGTGAGTGGGTCCCCTGTAGCCTGCCTCCACCTGCAGGACCCCTGAGACACTCACAGTGGGTGCCAAGGCGCTGCTGGATGGTGACAAGGACTGAGGTTTCCTGGGTGCCTGAGCTGCTGACCACGCGGCACACATACTCCCCAGAGTCAGCTGGGGTCACCTGGAGTAGCCGCAGCCTTGAACCATGCACCTGGGAGGGGCAGGCAGGAGGGGCAGGATCAGAGCTGGGCCCTAGGGCTCCCGGCCAGGCTCCTGTTCCCTTCCCTGGTCCCCAAGATCTTCTAGGGAGAAAGAACCACCTTTTCGCTTCATTTCCCCTGCCCCGTGTCAGGACTGGGTCCAGGCTGCCACCTCACCCATGCCAGGGACTGCTGAGACTTGGCACTGGGGAAAAGTGGGGCACCAGTGTGGCCCCCTCCTACCTGGTGCCGGGCGGGGAGGCTGCCCCCGCGCTTGTGCCACGTGACCTGGGCGTGGGCCTGCCCGGAAACCAGGCAGTTCAGATCCAGGCTCTGCCCTTCAGCTACGTGTGAGGAAGACGACTCGATCCGGACTGGGGGGGTGACCCCAAGTGCTGGGGACAGAGGGCAGAGGGTCAATCCCTGGCTGCGAGGTGGGAAGAGATGGGGCTACCGGTCTCATGGCAGGAGTAGTCAGAGGCTGGGCCCCTGAACCTGCCATGGCTGCAGTGGGGAGGCCCTACCCCCTGCCCTGGGCTGGGCCCCAGCCCTACCCTGCCCCAGAGCTGCTCACCGGGCACAGAGCCTGCAGGCTCAATGGTGACCAGGACAGAAGCCTCCAGGGGCACAGAGCCGCCCACCACTCGGCACACATACTCGCCAGAGTCAGCAGGGGACACCTGGTTTAGTCTCAGCAGGGAGCCATGGGTCTGTCCAGAGTGGGGGGGTGGTGAGTCAGAGGGAGCCCTTCGGGGACCCCTGAGCCTGCACCTGCAGCCCTGCCTCACTCTGACCCCTCAGGCCTGGCCATCAGCCCCAGATCAGTTTCCCTGGCCTGCTTTGTGGTGGGGAAAGGGCACTCTTGTGCCAGGAGTGGGGTGGTGAGCCAGGGGGCCCTGGTGAACTGGGCATACACTCCTTCCACATTCTGTCAATTCTAGACACACATCTCAGTGTCTCTGAAACCAAGATGCACCTATGATGAATAATCTTGCAATTACAAATAGAAGCTTTTTTTGTCCTCAGAGGTACATAAAATAATGGTGCGTCTTGCAATCAGTGGTATCTTAAATTCTATAAAATACAGTAATAATAATAGTTAATGGTATTGACAGCTTAGAGCACTTTCTATGAGTCTAACCTCAGTAGTTTGCATGTGTATTAATTAATCTTTAAAACAATTCTGTAAGGTAGGTACTATTGTTACCATTTTAGAGATGTTAAAACAGCACAGAGAGGTTAAGTAGCTTGCCCAAGGTCACCAGCTAATAAAGTGTTGGAACCAGGATTCATACCTGGGCTGGCTGGTCCTACATGCTGGGTTCTGACCACTGTACTACACACCCGTGTGGTGGCGTCCAAAGCCACCTCTGTCTCAGAGGAGCCACCCCCTCATCCATGGCCGGTCTGTCCCCCAATCCCATACCTGGTGCCGGGCGGGGAGGCTGCCCCCACGCTTGTGCCACGAGACCTGTGCGTGGGCCTGCCCGGGCACCACGCAGTTCAGATCCAGGGTCTGCCCTTCAGCCACGTGTGAGGACGAGGGCTCGATGCGAATGGCCTGGGTGCTGCCGGGGGCTGGGGATATGACAGCGCCTGGTCACTTCAGTTCTCTGAGGTGGCCCCAGCCTGTCCTCTTTCTGCACCCCACCCAGCCTGGCGGCCCCACTCACGGTAAGCGAAGTTGGCTCCCTGAGTCCTGGTTACTGTGACCCTGATGGAGGCCTCCGTGCCACTGCTGGCCCGGCAGACGTACTCCCCGGCGTCAGCGGGCGAGGCCTGGAAGATGTACAGGCGGGAGCCGCGCACCTGGGCAGTGGCAGGCGGGGGCGTGAGAGAGGGCCTTCCCGGAGCCCAGCAGGTGCTCCCACGGCTGCCCCCCTGAGCCGGGACCTGCCAGTCCCCCAACCCCCACAGCCCTGGCTACGGTCCCTCCCCACGTTCCTGGCGCTGTGTACCTGGTGTCGGGCTGGGAGGCTGCCCCCACGCTTGTACCACGTGACCTGGGCATGGGCCTGCCCTGCCACCACACAGCTCAGATCCAGGGTCTGCCCCTCGGCCACTGTGGAGGATGTAGACTCGATCCTGACAGGTGGAATGGGTCCTGGGGCTGTGGGGACGGGAGTGAACGTAGTACGTGCTCCCCAGAAGAGAAGGCAGGAGCTAATCCACCCTGGAGGCAGCTCAGCCTTGGGTTCTGAGGCCAGGCCCATGCTTTTGGGGGCTTGGTGGCCTGAAGCTTGATGTCCTCAGCTCAGCAATGGGCCGAGCCTTGCGGAGGGGAGTAAGGAAGTGAGGGCCATGAGGGTAGTGGGGGCTGGGAGAGAGGAAGAGGAGGCATGAACAGACAGCAGAGGAGTGACATGGCCAAAGAGATGGGATGACGGCGTTGACTCAGACAAGTCTGCCTGTGCAGGGCCCCGTGGCCAACTCCCACCTGGGCCTCCTGCCCAGCACAAGCAATAGGAGTCCCTTGGACTTCACCACCCTGGAGGGCTTGCTGCCCCCTCAGCTGGCCTTGTCAGTGGGAGTCACTCACCAGGGATGGAGCCAGCGGGCTCGATGGTGACTAGGACAGAGGTCTCCAGGTGCTCAGAGCCGATGAGCACACGGCACACGTACTCGCCTGAGTCGGCAGGGGACACCTGGTGCAGCCTCAGCAGCGAGCCGTGGGTCTGCACGCAGACAGGGCTGGTTGGGAGGGGCTCGGAGAAGCCCCATCCGACCCCTCCAGCAGGCTGGCCCCGGGGCGGCTGTACCTGGTGCCGGGTGGGGAGGCTGCCCCCGCGCCTGTGCCACGTGACCTGGGCGTGGGCCTGCCCGGGCACCACGCAGTTCAGATCCAGGGTCTGCCCTTCAGCCACGTGTGAGGAGGAGGGCTCGATGCGGATGGCCTGGGTGCTGCCGGGGGCTGGGGCACAGGGGGCTGCTCAGAGGCCTGGGCTCTTGAGCCCAGCCTGCAGCCCTGGGGCAGCCAGCCTGGGATGTGACCAGGCCCTGGCTTGGGAGGGCTGATAGGTGGCCTTTCTGGCTCTGGGACCACACTCTTTTGCCTCAGCGTGTCCACTGGAATGTGCCTCCTTCTCTCCTCCACCTCTAACTGGGAGCTGGAGGCCCATTTGCCCACCCACGACTTCTTGATGATGAACCGCTGTGGGGCGCAGGGAACCAGAGACCTTTACCGCCCAGGCTGGCCCACGGATGCAGATAACAGTGATACACCTCCCTTCTGCAGTGTCTACCACGTGCTCACAAGTGGTTTCCACTGACACCGTCTCATTTAAACCACACCATCACCAAGCAGGTGGGTGGAACAGTCCCATTTCACAGATGGGGAACCTGAGGCCCCCAAAGGTAAATAGAGGTTCAAGGCTGATAAAGGGCAGAGTGAGGATTTGAACCCAGATCAACCAGACTCCCAGCTCCGTGTTCAGCCTGAACTCGCTGCTGCTGTTTCCAAATTCCTGACGAATTTGGAAACATTTCCCTCACACAGGCCCCAGGTAAGCTCCACCAGCCATGTCTCAGCTTTAGTCCCTTTATCTCCCTGAGCCAGCAGGGAGGGTCAAAGCCTGCCTGGAATGTCCCCTTTGTCCTGACACCACTGAAGGGGCCACAGACAACTTCCTTGGGAGGAGAGGGGACATCCTGGGCACAGCCTCTGCCCAGCCCCACCTGGCTCCTCACCTGGGGTGTGGCTAGGGCCTGAATGTGTGCCGTGGAGGACAGAGACGACGATGGAGGCCTCCTTGGGGCCTGACCCGTTCTCCACCCGGCACACGTACTCTCCAGAGTCCGCCGGCGAAACCTGGGGGAGCCGCAGCCGGGAGCCGTGGACCTGGGCGGGGCAGCAGAGGTATGTGAGGACAGGGACGGGTCAGTAGTCACCACTCCCTCTGAGCCTCACAGATGCATTCAGCAAACTCTCAGGGGCTCTGCTGGGAGCTGGGGAGGGTGGGAGGAAAGGCTTCCCTGCTGGCAGGAGCGGGGGGCACGGTGTGACCTCCCTGGGCCTGGGCCCACCCCAGCCAGAGCCCCTCTCCCCAGGCGCCCTGCCACAGGCTCAGGGACCCTCCTACCTGGGCGTGGGGAGGTAGCCTGCCCCCTCGCCTGTGCCAGGTGACCCGGGCGTGGGCCGACCCTGCCACCACACAGTTGAGGTCTAGCGTCTGCCCTTCCGTCACAGAAGGCGATGAGGACTCAATCCTGACTGGCGGTGCGCTGGCGCCTGAGGCTGCGGAAGAGGGGTGTGAGCAGGTCTCGGGGGAGCCCTGGCAGGCCCCTACTCCCTCAGCTCCCAGAGGGCCCACACCTGCGTTGACGACCACTTGGATCCGGGCCTGGGCGGTGCCCGCGGGGCTGGTGGCCACGCAGAGGTAGACGCCAGCGTCGGCGGTGGTGATGGCTGGGATGAGCAGTGTGGCAATGTCCGTGCGCTCGGACCTGGCCTGCCATGGGGTAGGAAGGGTCAGCCGCCCAGGAGGCAGCCTGGCAGGGCCACCAGCGAGGGGGCAGATGGGGCGTAAGAGGGAGAGGCAGGTGCAGAGCCAGTGTCAGCACCCACGGGGGCAAAACCAGGCAGCAGGGAGGATGCCAGAGACTGCCCGCAGGGCTGTGTGGCCTGAGCAGGCCGCCATCGTGGACGTGAAGGGGGCAGAGAGGCGGTGCCGGGGCCGGGAGTGGGGCGTGGGGGAGAGGAGGGCAGCCAGCGCTGTGGCCTGGGTGGGCCGGGCCTGCTCACCTGCGGGGGGAGGCTGCCACCTTCCTTCCTCCAGGTGATGGTGGCGCTGGGCACGCCTGCGGCCCTGCAGTACAGCCTGACTGTGCTGCCCTCCTGCACCTCGGTCTTCTCTGGGCTCACCTGGACCCTGGGCCCGCTGCCCCCTGCGACAGAGCCCAGTGAGGATACTGTTTTGGGCAGCCGCCAGGCTCCCGGTCCCCACCCTCAGCCCAGCCCTCTCACCGTGCACATGGAGCACAGCCCTGGCCACTTGCTGCCCGGCGCTGCTGTGGGCGCGGCACAGGTACTGGCCCTGGTCCGAGGGCTCGGCGGCTGGCAGGCGTAGGATGCCGCCGTGGATTTGTGCCTTCTGAGGGAGCTGGCCGCCGGGGCCCCCTGACAAGGAGACGTGGGGTCAGTACCCACTGGCACGGGTACTCCCCTGGTGCCCTGGAGGCTGTGAGTCTCTGCAGCCTAGAGCCCTGCTCTTGAGCCCCCACACCAGGGGAGCCAGGCCCTGAACGTCACTCCTGCCACGGCCTCACCTGTCCACTCAAGGGTGGGCGTGGGGTTCCCGGTGGCGCTGCAGCGGAACTCGGCCAGCTGCCCGGGCTGCACTGTGAGCTGCGGCGGGTGGATGGAGACCACGGGGGCAGATGAGGTGCCCGAGACTGACGAAGGAGGAGGAAGAACACGCATCAGGGTGGGGAGTGTTGTCTGACTCGCCGCAACAGCCTCCTTGCCAGCTCTCTGCTTCCAGGTTAAACCCCGTCCCCCCCCCGCCCCCGTGGCTGTCTTACACACGGTAGCCAGAGGGAGCCTCGAAAACATCAATGGGGTCTTGTTCCTTCCCTGCTTAAGACCTGTCCATGGCTTCCTGTTGCTTTAGTATAAAACCCAAACTCCGTATTCATATCCGCCCATGCCGTGTGCTCTCACTTCTGCCCACATCTTCAAGTTCCTCACCAGCCCTCCTTCCACAGCCCTAGCCACGTTGGCGTCATTGTTCCTCAAACACAGCAACGAGCTCCTGCCTCAGGGCCTTTGCACATGCTGCTCCCACTGCCTAGAACACTATCTGCCAGCTCCCTAATGGGCACAACACCTACCTTTCCTTCAGTCCCAGCTTAGATGTCACCTCCTCAGAGAGGCCTTCCCTGGCCACCCCCAACCTCGTTTCTTGCTTTCTCATCACTCTGTTTATCCCTAGCCTGGCACTCATCACATGTGTGATTATCTTCTTTTTTTTTTTTTTTTTGAGACAGAGTCTCGCTCTGTTGCCTGGGCTAGAGTGCCGTGGCGTCAGCCTAGCTCACAGCAACCTCAAACTCCTGGGCTCAAGTGATCCTACTGCCTCAGCCTCCCAAGTAGCTGGGACTATAGGCGCAAGCCACCACGCCTGGTTAATTTTTCTATTTTTAGTAGAGATGGGGTCTCGCTCTTGCTCAGGCTGGTCTTGAACTTCTGAGCTCGAGCAATCCTCCTGCCTCGGCCTGCCAGAGTGCTAGGATTACAGGTGTGAGCCACCGCGCCTGGCCCATGTGAGATTATCTTGTTTGTTCATTTGTTCCTATGGCTACGGTCGGTCTCCCCAGCTAGAACATATACTTCAGGAGGGCCAGGATCCTTTATGTCCTTCCCTCCTCTGCCTCTTCAGAGCCTGCCCAGGACCAGGCACACCGTCGGTGCTCAGAAATGATCACTGCGTGAAGAAACGGTGCGCTAGTCCTGGTGGGCGTTGGGGGGGGACAAGCTGGGGGTGGGAGGTCAGGCATAGACGGGAGGCGTACCCTGCACGTGCAGCGTGGCCGTGCCCTGGTCCATGGCGAACATGTTGGAGCCGGTGCACACGTAGGTGCCCGCGTCACTCGGCTGCACGTTGCGGATGGTCAGGATGCCGTTGAAATCCATGGCTCGGGCGGGCAGTTTCCCGTTGTGCAGGCGAGTCCACACCAGCGTGTAGGCTGGAGACTGCAGGCCAAGGGGAAGGGGTGGGGGTCACTGGTGGGCTCAGACCCCAGAAGACAGACCCCCCCAACCCCTACTCTCTGCCCCGCACACCTTGCTCTTGGCTGTGCAGATGAAGGTGACGTCGGCCCCGGGGCGCACGCTCTGGCTCCGCTGCTCCTCCACCGTCACTGTGATGGGCTTGCTTGGAGCCTCTGTGGGGCGGGAAGTCCCCCATGAGCTGGTGTCGGCCGGGGCCACTTTCTCTTTCCCCATCACCCCTTCTGGCGTCACTGCCTTCCTGGTCCAGCTTAGCTGTCCGTCTCTCCCTGGTGCCGGCCTCCCGATGCCGGCTGGACCCCGCCCTGCCCGTTCTCCCCGCTGGCGCCTGCGGCCCGCGGGATCGGCTGGGGAACATCACACTACAAGTGCACTTGGCTGCAGTTCTCGATCACAGACCACAAACGAGCTCCTAACACTTCGCACTTCACTGAGCTCCAACCGGTCTCTCCGTCTGGTTTGAGTTTCTATCCTCCCCAGTAACTATTTCACACCTCCTCCCGTCTCCTCCCCAGCCACTGTCACAGCTGGTGGCTTCAACGCACCCTTGGTGAGAAAACAGAAACTACGAGTCAGGAGTTTTCCCATCTTCCCACCTCCCTCCTTCCTGGTCCCTGAAGGATGGGACCCTCCGGCCCTCTCAGTCCCACCCCTGCACCTTCTGAGTGCTGCACCCCTCCCAAGGGCTTCTTCCCGCACCCTCTCATAGGTTCATTTTGCTCCACAGACAAACATGTTCTAGAATTTCCCACTTCTGAAATTCCCCCCCCTACCCTGTGCTCTCCCAGCCACCGCCCCATTTCCTGGCCTCCCCTCCGAGCCAAGACTCTTGCAAGAGTTGTCTACACTGGCTGCCCTCCCTGCCTTCCCCATTCCCTGCTCCATTCCAATCTGGTTTCTACCCCTTCTCTCCATTGAAAAACACCCGTGTCAAAGCATGACCTCCTCTGCCTCCCCAGGGTGAGGCTGGCAGCCTTCCTCCCCGACTCTCCGGTGCAGCCTGCTCCCCGCTGCTCTTCCTCTCCAGCTTCACGTGGGAGCTGGAGCTCCCGGGGGCTCCGTGCTGGGCCCTGTCCTCCAGCCACACTCTGCCTGGGTGGCTTCAGCCTGCCCCATGGCTTTAAATACCATCCCTGTGCCAATAGCTTCCAAATTCATTTCTCTGGCTACAGCCCCTTTCCCGAGTTCACATGTCCACACGCCTGCTTGATGGACCCACTTAGACACCTTCCCAGACAGCTCCGACTTCAGCAAGTCCAAACTGAACTCGCGATTCTCTCTGACCTGCTCGCAGCATGTGCTGTGGCACACGTACCCCAGTCCCTGGACCCCTGGGCAGGGGCTCCAGGGTGCGTGTCTTACACTGGCTCTTGGAGCTTTCTCGCCGCATTAAGCAACATCTGCTCATGGTGGAAATGTGCGTGATGACATGCCTTTGTTGGATGCCTTCCCTTCCTGTCTCTCTCTAGCTCCCTCAGCTACTTGCACGCACATGCTTGTTTCAGACTCCGCCTTTGAGGGAGGCTGAACGCAGACACCCTCCTACTGGAGCCTCCTTCATCTCAGTAAATAGCACCCCGTTTACCCGGCTGCCAGAATCCAGTTCCCCGGGCACCATCCTTGTCCTTCTCCCTCATTGACCACAATCGAGTCCTGCCGATTCTGCCTCTAAAATGGACCTCCATTCCGTCGCCTTTCCCCATCTCCAAGGCCTCTGCCCTTGCCAGGCAACCGTTATCCACTCCCAGCAGGTGGAGGCCCCGTCTGCCTGGGTCTGCAGTCTGCAGCCCAGCCCAGGACAGGCAGTCTTGTGGATGGGGGCAGCAGGGACTCACCAGTGACCAGCAGCTCTGCTCGGCTGGTATTGACGTGGTGGAGGTTGCGACAGGTGCAGATGTAGACGCCGGCATCTGAGGGCTGGACGCTGGGGAAGTGGAGCTCGGAGCCTGGTGGGGAGGGGATGCGAGTCTGTCAATGCAGTTGTACCCCTTCTCCCATCCAGCCCGCACGCCAGGGGCCGGGACAGGCCCCTGCCTCCCCTCCCATTGTGGTGGCTCAAGGGGCTGAGGAGCCTGGGGCCATGGGTACCTTGATGTCGCTGCTGGGTGCTGCTTGGCAAGGGCCGCCCATCCTCACGGGACCAGTAGAAGTAGTGGGGTGGGCTCCCGCTGACCTGGCACCGCAGGGAGTGGGGGCCACCTTGGGGCACGATGCTCCGGGCAGGATGCACCTGGACCACCAGCGGGGCCTGGTTTGCTGGGGGTGGGGTGGGGACAGGAGAGGCCAGTCGGGCAGGAGGCCCCAGCACGCAGTTTTGTCTCAGACATTTCTGCTCTCCCAGGGACTGGGGTGCCCCACCCTCGGCCCTGCCCCCAGACCGAGTATCCCCAAAATCCTAGGCTCCCTGCCTTGCCCATCACCCCCATCCTCGGCCAGGGTCCCACTTACTCTGTGGCACGCACCGGCCCCCTCGCACATTGGGATTACCCACGTAACCTGGGGCACACCTGCAAGGGAGAACAAGGACCAGCTCTGTCAAGCCCCAGGGGTCCCAGTGCCTCATGGTGAACTTGGGGAGCCAGAAGCTTGGCTGGCCGCCCCGTGTGGGGTGAGGAGACTCAGAGCTCTGGAAGCACTTTGGGGACCACAGAGGCCCCAACACAGGGCATGGGTGAGCTGAGAAAGGAGAATGTAAGCAAATGTTAGCAGGTTGGCTAATGAGGGAGGTAAATTATTCTCCAGGGAAACATTCATTCAACACATGTTTATTAAGCAGCTACTATGTGCCATGCTATGCGTTGGAAATATAACAATGAACATGATGAAGTCCCTGGTCTTGTGGAACTTACTAGTTGGGAACCCAATGTGGAAATGCAAAATGAGAGTGAGGGGAGCATTATCAGGGCTGTGAGAGCTCAAAGGGGGGCATTCATTCAGCCCTGAGAATCAGGGGGGCTACCCAGAGGATGGGACTTCTGAGCTGTTGTATCACCTCGGAGCAGGCTGCACTCTTCTTTCAGAGAACTTATCATCGTTTATAAAAAAGTATATTTGCATGATTACTTTTTTCCTGTCTTGTCTCCTATTAGGGGTGGTAGACCCCACGAGGGCTGGGATGGAATCTGCTTTGGTCATTATTTTACCTCCAACACCCCAGCACGCTGCAGGCACACAGTAGATGACGCATAAAAATGTGCTGAGTGAGTAAAGCCGAGTCTTGCAGGCTGAGCAGAAGTTAGCCAGGAAGGGGAGGTTTGGGGGTGAAGAATGTTCCATACAGAGGGGACAGCACATGCAAGATCTGAACATCGAGAATTTAAAAAGAGAAGCCCAGGGCCGGGCGCGGTGGCTCACGCCTATAATCCTAGCACTCTGGGAGGCCGAGGCGGGCGGATTGCTCAAGGTCAGGAGTTCGAAACCAGCCTGAGCAAGAGCGAGACCCCGTCTCTACTTAAAATAGAAAGAAATTAATTGGCCAACTAAAAAATATATATATATATATATATATAGAAAATATTATCTGGGCAT